>CM053031.1:36703063-36740563 GCA_028564925.1 Lithobates sylvaticus
TATTGAGGGCATATGGCTTGGTATGGTTCAGGAGCTGGACCACATGCTCGCTGTCCTTCTCCCACCCCTTTCCTCCTGTGGCCAACCAGGGTACTTCAACGTGGTGCAAGGAACCTTTGCAATTTCTATGTATTATTATTTTTTTTTTCAACTGTCCGGTGAACATCCCTTGAATCGAACTTGGGCAAATTGTGCTTATGACTACACCCACATTTCTTAATTATTATTTAAGGTACTTATATAGCGCTGTCAATTTTACGCAGCACTTTACATATACATTGTACATTCACATAAGTCCCTACCCTAGCTTACAATCTAAGGTCCCTAACTCACATTCATATACTAGGGCCAATTTAGACAGAAGCCAATTAACCTACCAGTATGTCTTTGGCGTGTGGGAGGAAACCGGAGGACCCAGAGAAAACCCATGCAGGCACAGGGAGAACATGCCAACTCCAGGCAGGTAGTGTCGTGGTTGGGATTCGAACCAGCGACCCTTTTTACTGCTAGGCAAGAGTGCTACCCACTACACCACTGTAATGAAGAGGGACACCATTTAGCACAAAGTATGTAGGCAGAAGACATGCCCTTGGCATGTTACACAAACCATGAAGAATTAATGCGCAAAAAACAGTTGTTGGTAGAATCAACAAGTGCTTTTTTTCACCATTGTCACGCCTACCCCTAGCATTGGTCTTCAGGCACTATAGCTTATAGCTGTCTCTGTGTTATTCACCTATAGCAGCCCTCTGTCCCAAAAGGCAAGCAGGCCTACTGGTACTCAGTTGCCCCCAGGTCTTATAAACAATGCTATAGTGCCTGGCTACCATGCTGAGGCAGATGCGAGCTAAGCTCAACAAACAAGTACTTGCAGACAGGCAGAGTGGTCCAATGGCAGTCTGGGTTCACGGCAGGCAGTAGACGGGGTCAAATCCATGGTCAAAAGGCAGGCAAAGTTCAGAGAGTAGTCCAAAGTCCAATCTGAGGTTGATAACAAGGAAATCCAAACTAGCAGGCAAGGCTAGGACCAGTCAAATGTCAAGGCATGGGAACAAGGCAGGCAAACAAGGAGCTTGAAGCACGTGTTGAAAATTGTATGACAAGCATGACACTAAGGGCTTGGCAGGGTTAAATCAGGTTTGGTCTCCACCCAGAGCCTGTGTCTACACCCATCACCCTGCAGGTGTACAGTCAAATAGGGAGAGTGCAGCCTAGCCAAAACCAGGATGCTGGAATAAGACCAGGAGCTGCCAAGGAACAGGAGCGTTACACACTCCTGACAATCACAATTTTTATTCTGGCTTTTAAAAATCACAAAGGCAATCATTTAGAGGTTGGCGGAAAGGTTTAGTGTCATATAACACTTTTTGTAGTTTAATATTACGTTTTACAGTGCAGTCTATACAGGAACTGAAATTAGAAAATAGGGCCAGAGGACATGGGTCTTTAACTTCTTCTTGTCCAGGTGGACAGACAGAAAAGGACGTAAGGAAGAAATCTCTCCAGTGGAGACATAGACAGCAACAAGACCTTCCTTACTCCAAGGGTTACTTAATCCAAGACTAAAAAAAAAATTGTTCTGAATAGAGTTGAACTTTAACAGCTGTCTAATGTTGTCAGTCACTTTAGGTTTCTTAGAGATGTCCGGCATCATCTTTCATTGGCATTATGGCACAGGAAACTACCTTTTACATGGGAAGGAAGCTATTTTCAATTCAGGTACAACAACCACTGACCATATATTTTAATAAAGTATCCGTCCTAGTAAACAATATGTCATTTATATTCACTTCCACATGGGCAGGTTTGGATTGATCAATGTACTTCTGCACTCTGTTTGGGGGAGGGAAGGGCAATGGATGCATACAGGTACAGATCTGATATGCCTCAATTCTTCATCTTGCCTAATCAGTATAGGAGCCGAGAACCGTTATCCAGGGGAATCGCTGGCTCCTACACATTGCTCAAAGGCAAGGCAGGGCAAAGACCTGATAAAGGCTCTTAACAGTGCTCATTATCTGTTTTGTTCTTTTGCGTCCAATCCATACAGGGTTTTGAATTATTCACTGAACCCCATGAGAAATGTTCAAATGTTGCTTGTTGTCATGTAGGTGGGCGTTAATCGGTTAATTGCCTTCAAACTGCTCTTCCAGCTACAAAACACCATTGCAAAGACATTAAATAATGACCCTGCATTACTCCCAGTGGGACTATAAAACACGCCCAAAAACTGATCTGGTCTTGTCAATATTTTTCTTAAACGTTGAGTGGTGTTTTAATGGCACTTCAATACTGTCAATGACTTTTAATTTATCACACCCTCTTAATGTAATCGTAACATATAACCTGACCTTAATTCTAATGGTAACAGTAACCAAAACCAAACAGTAATCCAAATTCAAAGCACTCTTAGCACTCAATCCTCCTCTGAACTTTAGTCTGAACCCTTGACCTATGTCTAGCATTTAATTTTACTCTGACCAGGCCTATTTTTGACACTTGTTTAAAAGTTCAAAGTTTTGCTAGAAAATTACTTAGAACCCCCAAACTATATATATATATATATATATATATATATATATATATATATATATATATATATATATATGTATATGTATATATATGTATATATATATATATATATATATATATATTAGGGCTGTTACTGATTAAAATTTTCATGTTCGATTAATCAATTTTTTTTTTTAATCGACTAATTTTGATTAATTATAACGCACATACAGATCCAACTACTTTTAGCTGATCTCCTTGCATTGCAACTCTGCATTAGTCAGTGGTAAATGTGGCATACACTATATACAATCACCCGACACTAGTTAGTTTCCACAATCCATTACTTAACTTCACAGTTCACACAAATACGTTTTAAATTCAAACTGTAGCACTGACGTCAGTCATTTCTTTTTCCACAGTAGCGTGACAATCCCTCCACCTCCGGTCTAACTAATCACTCTCACCTCATGGCATGGACCCCTGTGCAAACAGGTGGTCATGCAAGCGGGTATCAAACGGGTTAACACGGACCATAAACTTCTCTCATGTCTCCTTAGATC
Source organism: Lithobates sylvaticus (assembly GCA_028564925.1). Lineage (NCBI taxonomy): Eukaryota > Metazoa > Chordata > Amphibia > Anura > Ranidae > Lithobates > Lithobates sylvaticus. The sequence continues at coordinate 36,706,138 of CM053031.1, forward strand.
TCGGCAAGGACGCCAGGTCATGGGTAGAAAGAAAAGATCTAAGTGCTCACCGCTTAAGTATAAGATTTAATTTTTGTGTTCAAACACAAACTACTCACATAAAGATGATAAAAACACAGCATGTAAAGCCGACAATCTCGTTAGTTCCGTAGGGCAGCAGCGGGTGACGTTATGCGTAGCTCCTCCTCCGTAAATTTATACCAAACATGTTACAATTGAAAATTGCGCACACTCGTGGAAGGGCGACAAACGACGGTACTTAAAAATCTCTATAGGCGACGCTTTAAAAATATTTTACCAGGTTAGCGTTACAGAGGAGGTCTTTTGCTAGAATTATTGCTTAGACTCTGATGATCGTGGCGATACCTCACATGTGTGATTTGAACACCGTTTACATTTGCGTGCCCAACTTAAGTATGCGTATTCTTTGCTGCGTGAGCACGCTTTAAAAAAAAAAAATTATTTTCCCTGTAAAGCTCTTTAGTGGATTTTGTAAGTGTAATACCTAAATACATTATGCCAGTGTCGTCTCGTATGTGGGGGTACATGTTCTGGAGCCAGTTGCTCAATGTCCCATCAATATTCAAATTTAGAATATGGCATTCGGAGGTGTTTACTTTATAGTATGAGATGTCACTAAATTGTGATAGCGTATCTTGTACCGCAGCTAGGGAAATGGAGGGATTTGAAAGAAAGAGAATAACGTTGTCCACAAAAAGGTTGACTTTATGCTCATTGGTGCCAGTTTGGAGACCAGTGATGTTTGGATGGGACCTAACACGTTCAGCTATTGGTCCCATAATTAAATGAAAAATTTGTGGGGACAGTGGGCATCCCTGCCTAATAACATTAGAGATAAGAAACGGCTTGGAGAGCATTTCTGAGACATAGACCTGGGCCAAGGGGTTTGAATAAAAGGCCATAATGGCTGAAAAGGTTTTAGAAGTACGGCTTTTAGGTATTCCCAGTGCACTCTGTCGAACGCCTTCCCTGCGTCCAGAGAGAGAAGCAGAGAAGGCATTCTTGTGTGCTCGGCAAAGTGGATTAGGTTGATGAGTCGCCTTGTGGCATCCAAGGTTTGTTCTTCCAGAGACAAATCCTGTTTGGCCTCTACTGTATATATTAGGCCAGGCAAAATGTGCATAAGTCTGAAGGCTAATACATTAGTGTAGATTTTAAGGTCAGTGTTAAGAAGGGAGATGGGGCAAAAGTTTTGAGGTGTCAAAGGGTCCTTCCCTGGCTTTGGCAAGGTAATTATCAATGCATTCAACCAATCAGCAGGAAATGTAGAAGAGGAGGCAGCGTCATTGAAAAGATCTTTATGTTATGTTATATGTTGTTTTATAGTATTCTACTGGCAGTCCGTCGGGACCCGGTGCTTTGTTACATGGTATAGAGTCAAATGCTTTACAAATTTTGAGTTGAGTAAAGGGATCACTTAGGTTGGTTATCTGTTCTGACGTTAGGCTTGGCAGCTTGACCTTGTACAAAAATGCATTAATACGTTTTGTGGTGGGATGTGTTGTGATAGGGTCATCTCTAATGTTATATAGGGAGTTATAGTAGCTACCGAAGGTGTCTGCTATAGCCTGGGGTTCAGTTAGCTTGTCAAGGGTGGTGGGGTGGTGTAGAAAGGGAATACTGGTCTTGTGCCTTGCTCACCGTAGGTGGGCCACAAGAGATTTACCAGCTGTATTACTGGTGTTGTAGTGAGATGCACGTAATTTACATTGTGCGTTCTCAAAGGAATCTAGTAGGAGGGATCTAAGTTCTTGACAAAGGCTAAATAGAGTGTTTGTTTGTTTTTGTGTGTGGGGTGGGGTTTGGTTTTGTTTATTTCTTCGAAACTGTTTATGGCAGAGGTTAAGTGATCTAGAGGCTGCATTCTCTTAATTTAAGCTTGAGAACTCAGTTGTATGAGTACTCCTCTAATGACTGCTTTGTGCGCGTTCCATAAGGTGGCAGGGCAATTTACTGAGCCTGTGTTGTGGTGGAAAAAGTCCTCCAGTTGCTTATGTAGTGATTTTGCATAGGGGATGATTTCAAAATGAAGGAGTTGGCTCTCCATCTTTTTCTGGCATTTTCCAAAAAGAGCAGCACCATCTAAGTGTACTGTAGTATGTTCACAATTTTAATGTAAAAAAAGTGGAATGACACTCACAATGTTAAAAACAATAACCAGCATTAAGGAGTCTGGTGCTCCTCCTCGTAAAGCCAATGGTATATACGTGGCCACTGGCCAGAGGTCCGGGGGCGCTGGTGGCTCCCAGCCTGGAGAACTCAGAGACACTCTGAGACACTGTGGAACTGTTGATGCCACTTTCGGGTGCTCTAAACGTTCGCTATGCCTGTCCCACCTGGCTAGATGTGTCTCTGGGTGTCTCCGAGTTCTCCAGGAAGCGATGGGATCGCCCCCGGACCTCTGGCCACGTATACACCAGTGGCTTTACGCTGATGAGCACCAGACTCCTTAACACTGGATATTGTTTTTAACATTGTAAGTGTCACCTGATTAGACCTTTTTAAAAGAAACAACCCCAGCCAGAGTGCACCAATAACCTGTCTTTTTTTGTGCCTCTAAGTGTAGCAATATGGTTACCAATGGTTGTGCAACAAATCATCTGAGTTTCCATTATTTCTTATGGGGAAATTCACTTTGATATACGAGTGCTTTGGATTACAAACCTCTGACTATACACCAGCGGCTCTACCTGGATAACATACCTCCCAACATTTTGAAATGGGAATGGGGGACACCTACTAGCAAATGTATGTAGGCATAGGACTCGCCCCCCTGCCACACCCCCTTAAAGGAGAATTAACAAAAAAAGGTTTAATAAATCCACAAGGGACTTCTTTTTTTTTACCACTACTATTCCTTTATATTGGCTTTTAAAATTTACAAATGCAGAAATTTATAATTTGGATGAAAGGTTTAGCACTGCGAAACACTTTTTGTGTATAAAATAATAAGCTAAAAAGTGCATTTTATATACAAATATATAGATCAGACCAAAGTGAGGGACAATGAGATGGAATGAGGGACAGAGGGACATTGCTCCAAATCAGGGACAGTCCATCGAAATCAGGGGCCGTTGGGAGCTATGGGATAAGCGCCAGACTCTTTAACGCTGGATATTATTTTTAACATTGTGTCATTCCACTTTTTTTACTTTAAAACTGTGATCGTATTGCAAGACTCCGTTCGTATATCAAGTTCAACTTTTTTTAAACATTTTGTCGTTTGCCTTACTCGAGAACCAAGTTACTCGCCATCCAAGGTTTTACTGTATTTGGAAAACAGTCCAGGTCCACTAGGAATAGTGCATGTAGACAGTAAGTGGCAAGTAAAGGAGGATGGAGAGGATCAATTGCACTGAGCTAAAAAAAAGGTTAAAAAAAAGGTGACAAAAAGCAGTTTATAATAATAATTAAAAAAAACAACGACTTGGCAGTAAGGGGTTTAGATCCACTTTCAGAATGTTCTTTTTAACCTATGGAAATGTATTATTGAAGGTCTTTCAGAGAATTGCTATTTTGTTAATGTTATCATATTGAAGCTAGACAATTTCCATAAAGTTACTGTTCCGTCGTAACAAAGACAGACCTGTGCATTTAAAGCTAATATACAAACAGCCTATAATTTGCCAGCAGTTCGGCGAACACAATGCACAGGCCGTTTGTTCTACAAATTAACATATTTGATATATCTGACCTTAAATAGACCATCTGCCTATACAAGCAGCAAGCACTGAATTACTGTACTTAGTCTAAACACTTCCAAAGGCTTCAACAGCAGGATCACTTCCAAATGCAACAAAGGAACATGTTGTGTAACACTTAGCTTTTATTGTACTGTCTGCAAATTACACAGGGGCTGCTAATTGCTCAACATGTTTGCATATTTTTCAACAAACACTCGTTCAGGTAATATTAATACAAATTAAAACTCATTAAGTTGTTATTGGAATTTTTCGGAAGAAGTTTTTGATGTAATTATAACATTTAATTTGCAGCTAGAACTGTAGTGCTGGATTGTTAATGGCTCTCTATCTAATATGTGATGGGAATTTGCCTTTGTAAGGGATAGTTGCAGACCACCAAAACCTGCAAGACATTAAAGGAGAAGCCACAGAAGTAAACATTTTGTTAATGTGGACTTGTATTGAGACAGCTGTCAGATATATTTTATAGTACTCACCAGTATTTACCTGCATGTTCCTACTGATTGATGCAGGAGCCCCAGCAGGAGGGGGGTCACAGTAGGGACTTTCTGGTAGGAATTCAGCATTTGCATAATAGATTGTAGATGAGCATGGACAATGCTTACATCATTTACTGCCCTCAAGGAATTGCAATCTAAGGTCCCTATCTCACATGCATACACGTATTAGGGACAAATTGTCTAACATCATGTCTTATGAGAAAACCCATGCTAGCACATGAAGAGCATGCAAACTCAATGCAGATAGTGTGCTTACTGGGATTATGGGAACTGGGAATCCCAGGGCCGCTTTCTATGTGCTAACCACTGAGCCACTGTGCTGCTCTAATATGAAAGGTTGCCTCCCAGTCTTCCCTTACAGGGTGCCTTGGTTAGTGGACTTTCATACATGTTCAACAAAGTAGTATAAATATTGAAAATACCATGTAAAGGGCTGCAACTCACAGCACAAAATAGGATAGTAGGTTTTCATAGTTGTCAACAGTTCCAAATTGACTGGGTTACTCACGGAATTTAAACTGCTGTCCCCAATTCTGATGATTTGGGGCAAACTCTCTGTGCTGCCGGGCAGGTTCACAAGCACATGCAGCACCACTGTGGACACAGATCCCATCTCCTACCTCCTGCCCCAGCAGCTGAGCTGACTGAAAGGCTTTATTCCATGTTGGGGACTCTTACTGGCTGATGCAAGGCTTGCAGCAGTGATTGATGGGACTAGGGGATGGGGCATGTCCAGCCCCAGAGGAGATCGCTTCAGCCTGCCTTCTGGTGCTGCATTTGTGACATGTGAGCAGGGGTATGTTAGTGCGGCTCTTGGGGTCACTGCATCTCTAAGCAGCTAGGGGGAAGATTGCTTGGCCTTTGTGTGTGTGTGTGTGTTTTTTTTTCCCAGGGGGAGGCAGCAGTTGCTGTAATGGGCTGTGTATCTCATGGGGATAGCTGACTGCCCTGCACTAACATACTGCCCTGCACTGACAGCCCTGCACCAACGTTAGGCTCTGCACTGACATATTGCCCTGCACTAACATACTGCCTCTGGTAAAAAAGGGTGCAACTGCGCTTTCAAGGTGTAGTCTTTTTGCCTTTAGTACAGTGTAATGCAATTAGCGGACCTCCAGCTGTTGCAAAACTACCCATCATGCCTCTGGGTGTCATGCTTGTCAGAGTCTTGTTATGCCTCATGGGACTTGTAGTTCTGCAAAAGCTGGCGGTCCACTAATTGCATATCCCTGCTTTAGTAAATCAACCCCACTGTATATGAAGACCATTGTGAGCTCTCCATGGTGCTGATTGCTTTTTTAAAGTAAACTTGTCATGAAAGAAATATTTAGGCTGCCTTTGCTGTTATCCTTGCACAGTAAATGTTGTTGCCAGCTCTAATTCTTACCCATTGGTTACAGTGCTTTCTGAGCCAGTGGCCCAAACTATGCAAATCAAGATGTCAAAGAAAATCCTTATCTGCATACTTTCCCTGGGTCAGTGGCTCATAGTACTGGAGCAAGAGGTTCTACTTAATAGTCAGGCAACTGGCATTTTTCAAAGTAGCAAGTTATTGGTTCATAACAGGTTCCCTTTCATATCCTATGAATAAACCCACAGAATGTTGAGTTCTGTTGCTTTTAAAGGTTCAGCTTGCCAGAAGATCTGCAAAACATACCATTAATTAGAGCGGAGGAGATCAGGCAGGTTGGGATCAGTCAAGACCCAACCTGTGTGACTGTGGATGAATGAACCTTGGGTTTGTGGACAGAGCAGTTAACATACCACCATTATATGGAAGACACATGAGTTAACTACACCAGTATGAATCCAGATCAGCCTGAATGACCCAATGGCCATGTGTCATGGGCCATCTTTGACTTATAAACCTTAGCTACTTTGGGCAAAGTTTGTGTTCATGGTAAATGTTCCATGCACTTTGGTAGAATCAGCCGTATAGCTCAATATAGACATTATTCTGACACAGAAGCCTAGTGTTCTATCTCTTTGTACGGATGAGCTGTTCAGAGCAATGAGTATATACATAGATATATAAAGACATATGGCACACCGGGGATTCTGTGATATTACACAAGAGGAACTGGTATAGCACTCTGTAGTGAGCACTAACTTCTTAATTAAGTCTTATGGGATGTATTACAAAAGGGAGCCTCTACTCTCAGAACACAGAAGGAAAAAGGTCCCGGGAGTGACCGACATGTACGTTTTGGTCTATTAATCAAATGAAATTTGCCTTGTGGAAGCTTGAGTCATTGTAGATCAGGTATAGGAAAGCATGTTTCGTGTTCATATTGAAATGGTGCAGTTATGAACAAGTTGAAATAATATCTTTGTTAGTCGATATGTATTTCTTTCATTCATTCCATTCCTTGCACCTCAGCATACACTGGCTTCTATAAAATGGACTTTGTATCTATTTATTTGATTATGAGGTTGTGTGGAGATGGGTTTAGGCCGAATATTTCCCTAGGCAAGGTGGAAGTGCTTGCTCCCCCATTCCTTCCATTCACATTGATAAACGTGGCATTTAGCATAGTAAAGGTGCCTTATTTACACGGCTTCAGTACTTGAAGCAGAACTATCTGCCCCCCCCCCCCCCCCTGAACATCCTAGGCTCCTGGCTTGGTTGCCTTGGATGATCCAACTCTTGGTCTCGGCATTTCCATCTGTCTAAACATTTCTACATTTCCACCTGAAAACTTAATAACCCCTAGTGGACACTATGGAAAAACTATAATACATGAAAAATATATTTTTAACAAGGGGAGTCTTATTGCAAATTTACAACCTATTGGGTTCTTGAGAATGCATGTTATAGGTGCCCCAAGAGGGGCTAAATTTTGAAGGTTAGCAAAGGTTCAATTGTTTGTGCAATCAAGGTTGTATATTAAGCCTAAGGGTGTCTAATGCCATGCCACAACCTTTGTTGTTACTGAACATATCCAGATTTGCCTTATGCTGAATTTTATTAACTCCAAAGCATAACATGTTGTACATGTGACAACACATTAGTAAACAAGCTCAGTGACCATTGTCTTGTCATACAGGTATAATCACCAAAGTGTCAGTCCACCCAAAAGTGACATTTTAGTTGTAGGAAGGAGCAATCGGGCTAAACCAGAACCTGACTTCCTACTATAATTTCCGACAACACCTGGGAGTTTTGAATGTTCCCATCCACCTCGGTGTGTTCTCATCAACCTTTGTGTGTTCATTTACCACAATAGTATAAAACAAATAAATAATGGAGTCAGCAGGAATCAGGAAGCGTCCCCAAAAACTCTTTGGGCAGCCCATAATCCATGATAAGGGGGAAACACAAACTCAATTCAAATTGCTTCCCAGATCCATTGTGCCAAGCATACTGAAATAGACAGAATAGTAAGAGAATGTTTGTCTGACACCTGGGGGCCACACAGAGCCAGACTCGGCTACATCCCATGAGTGAGTCATAATGACAAAACGCGTTGGGACCTGGCTGTATGGCAACCACTAGTGACATCAGATGCAATACCGGAACTGAAGTTCCGGTGGTGACGATTTTGGTGTAGGTGAGATACTACTACACGCTGAGTTCATTGTGACCATGTTTTCCCAGTCTCACGCTGCTGCAGTGGATGTATCCCATGCGTAATTTTAATTTAACCTGTGTGAGTGCAATGTTTTGAAACCTTTTTTTTAATACATTTTTGATCAAACATTACTGCACTATTGGAGCACTTTGTTTTCTTATATGTGGATCTTTCCATGGGCTCAATCAAATGGATGGGAGATCGATGGATGTTTTAACCCTATATGTGTTGATTCTTATTTGCCAAGCATGAAAGTGTAAGGCAACTTCATTTGGTGAGTGGACACCCAGAGGGGAGTGGAATCACCATTTGCACGTGGTGTGGTGGATAAACAATATTGAATCTGCTGTCAACGCATTATGAATCTTTATTGATTTATCACCATCACATTTAAGGACTTATTCAGTCAATGGACTTTTGTTTTTATTTTGTTTCCTCATCACTTGTCACTGGGTAATTCATTTATTATTTGTTATTTTGGTTATTAATTTACAGCACCACTATTCACTTTAGTAGTTTATACGGTATTTTATTATTATTAATTTATCAAAGTGGCAGTGTTAGGATTTAACCTTAGTGTTTTACTTATCCTGGTGCAATGGTGGTGTAGGTGGACGAAAAATTGGACCCTTTGATTTTAGCTCTACAGATATTGCCATTGGTTGGTCTAATTTTGGGGTCAGACCCCATTTCAGGTCAGACTGGGCTAGGCATTCCGGTGCCCCTTTGGGCCTGGGATCTGATTTGAAAAGAGGATCTGGACTTGTTGACGCCATGGTCCTTAACAGACATTATTTTATCAGAGGAATCGTTAGAGGAATAATGTTCCCTTTTTAATGGATTTCATGTACTAGTACATTGCTGTTGATCCTATTCTTTGCTAATTCTCTGCTATTTGTTTATGAACCCTCAGACTTTGTGTAATGTCATGTTGTTCACAATTGTTGATATTAGACGCAACCACTTTTGTACTTTTTTCACTTTTGGCAATAAAAATGTATTGAAAGGAAAAGATTCAGCAGGGAGAATGTGCCCCCCTCATGAAGGTGTGTAGATTCCAGAACTTGAGCACAGAGAGCTCACAATAGAGTTTCTAAAATATAAAAAGATGTGGCATGTACAGTAGTTTAACTCTCCAGCATCTACAAATTACTGAATGCTCATCAATGGTACTAAATCTAACATTATGTGGTATTATAGACTCGATTTAAATTAGCTTATAGCTTATTCAACTGGACTTGCTCTGTAAAATGTTGAAGACCTTTTGTAATTTATCCAAGCAATTTCTTCAGTTACAACGAGTATCAGGAATACTGTATACCCCAGCATTAGCTTATGTAACTGAAGTAGCACAAACATGTAAGAAAAATTAATGTCAGCAAAGATTTCAACTGCTATTTAGTGGATTGACGGTTTGCGAGAAGCAGACCCCACCAAACATGTGCAGTAGGGTTTTGTGAGGATCGGGAGAAGAGGAACAATCCCTAAAAAATTTCTTTTGCTGTGGTCTGTTCCTTTTGGTGAAAGGGGTAAGCTTCATTAATTAGCGAAAATATTTTTTGCTGACTTTACTAAGTAAGCAAAAGAAAAACCTCCTATACTATTCAAAACTTGACTTGAAATATAAGTGGAGTTTGAAGTGATCATTTATAAAGTGGTTGAATGATACAAATGATGATGAGAAAAAAATTACAACAGAAAAATTACGTTATAGTACTTAGCTATACCAACATATTGTTGTAATTATTTGTTATTAAGCCACGTAGATTTGTGCTCCTTTTTAGATATTTGTTAGCTTATCCAAGCAACTTCTGTAGTTACAATAAGTGTCAAGGTATAGATCCCTAAAATGTGTTATGGGTGCCTCCATCAGTCAACTACTAACCTTTCCCCACCTCTTTAGTGAGCACAAACTTCAACATAGACATCTTTACAGACTGCCTATTGATGTGACAAGTAAGGGTTAGACTTAGTACATGGGTTAGTGCTTAGTGAGACAGTAAAAACTTGGACTGTATAGTGCATGTTGCATATACAGACGTCCCCGGGTTACAAACAAGATCGAGTCTGTAGGTTTGTTCTTAAGTTGAATCTGTTTGTAAGTCGGAACAGGTAAATTTTGTGTAGCTCCAGCCCAATAACACATTTTTAATCTTTTTGGATAGCATAGGGAAGGGTTAACACCCCTATAACATTTGTTTTGCTGTCTGTGCCCCTGGTCAGAAGATTTCACCTCACTTTCTGTCCCAATGACAATTGGATTTTGAAGATTTTGGGTTGTTGTGGAAACAAGCCTTGGTGATAAAGCTTCAGTGAAGACACCTTTTTCCCATAATAACTTTTACAGGAGTGAATTTCCCTTCCTAGGGGTAGATTTCCTCTCACTTCCTGTTGTCTCCCTCCGTTTGCAAGTAGGAGTCGTTTGTAAGTTGGATGTTTGTAACTAGGGGACCGCCTGTATACTTTTAAATATACTAACTGCCCTCATTGTCAACACAAGTGCATTACTTGCATATATTTGTGTGTCACCAGACCCTGTAACTCCTGCTTTCTATTGGCTGACATGTTTTCTGTTGCTTTGTCAGGAAGGATACCATGAAGGCAATGAGTGTAGGGAACTTTATATGTTTTCGATTTTGCCCTCTGATTAGTGCAGACCCGGATAGACGTCTAGTTTGCTTTGTTTTCTGGTAATGAGATAGGGATAAGCAGTAAAAAATGTAATTTAGATACAAGTAATGTTGATCATAAGTCATATACAGTATATATGAGGAATGTCCACTGAGAACATACTACATGACTGACGGTTGACTGAATTACTTGTCTACATCTTAGCAATTTGTCGGGAAAATGTAAATGATGTTTGTTTAATCTCTGTTGTAGATGAAATTATAATGAGATGTGGAACTTCTAGCTGACAAGACTCACATAACTGCTGTGATTTATTGTGCTGTAAATTATGCTTCAAAAAAAAACTCAAGGAACTTTTATTTTACTAACCATTCACTTTATCCTGTAACATTGTAAATGAATTCAAGTTTAAAACAAAATCCTGGGGTCTTCTGTCCTTAGCAATCGCCTCCTTTGGTTTTGAATTACCGTAAAGATAAAGCAAATTAAACCCTCCTGTACACCTTCAATTTAAGCAATGCCCAAAACAATAATTAGGCAAGCGAAGAAGGCTCATGCAATTAACTAGACGTTTGATTAGAGCTGATGTACTGGGTCATGTGATCCAGAACTTACAACGGCTTGGGTTGGTCCACTCTGAGCACATGTTTGGGAAAGCCAACCTATCCATGCTTCACCTTGAACCAGTTTGCTTTGTAAGCTGGTAAAAGGTTTGAAGGACCACTTACAAGTTAATTTCCTGTCCTGGTAGAATGGCCCCCACAGGAACCATGTGCTGGGAAACAGCTCAAGCTCCTCACCCTCTGAGAGATCACTGACCTAAAAAAGAAGTACTATAATTACTCATAAGAATAGCATCTAAAATGAATACCTGCCCCTTTGAAAATGACATCCCAGGGGCATGTATTCTGATCCAATAAACCCTTATGGTGGATACAAGTGGGTCATCTTTTACCATGGGTGTCCTCTATGCCAGTGGTCATCAACCCCTTCCTCAGGGCCCACTAACAGGCTAGGTTTGCAAGATAACTGAAATACATCACAGGTGATATCATTTGCTGCTCAGTGATTGCAGTATACTAGTCTGCATCTCCCCAAGGTAATGCATAAAACCTGGCCTGTTAGTGGGCCCTGACGACAGGGTTGATGACCACTGCTCTATGCCCTTTGCCAGCAGTAACCTGTTTGGTGTATGTGTAGTGTTCAGCAATGGGCGAATGCCAAAAAGCATCAAGTCATGGAGAGTTTTTCATCAAACTGCACTAGAGCCTCTGGTAACATCATGAACTTGTTAAAAAAAAAATCAGCAAAGACTTCAACTGCTATTTAGTGTGTCCTACTTTGTGTTTTTCAAGACGCATACCCCAGCAAACAGTTATATTATGGTTTGGGATGTTTGGTAGAAACAGGAGATATCCCTGAAAAATTACTGCAACTTATTGCTATGATCTGTTGATTAGTGTAAGCCCCATCAATTGGTAAATAGTGTTTTTGCAGACTTTCCTAAGCCCATAGTGAGTAAACAACTGCTATACTATTCTTGACTTGAAATTGTTTTGAAGAGATCATTTATAAAGTGATGTTGCATGTGGCTGGATAATACATAAGGAATTACAATAGTACAGAAACATTGCATAAAAGTACCTTTGTATACCAAAGCATTGTTGTATCTATGTTAAGAAGTCATGTAGGGTCTTGCTGATTTTAAGTATTTTTTTTAAATCTTTGTAACTACAATAAAATATGCATGTAGGTTTAGCAAATATTAGATCTCATTTATCAAATAGGATATAGAATTCCTGAATGGGGAGCTCCACAAATAAATAGAAGTATCTTGGCTGTAAATCAGAAGCTAGGATCTATGTAAACCTAGCTGATTTTGTGCCTGCAGATATATTTATGGTATTTGCCAAGAGAAATGTATAAATTAGATATTGTAGCTGTAGATGCATGACATTTTGGCTAGGCCTTGGGGTTTAAGGTAAGGGTTTGGTTAAGAGATAATGTTGACCACCAGCCAAAATGTAAGTTTTAATTTGGTTAGGATAAAGGGGGGTTAGAGCATCTTTCCCCATTGGGGAGATTTACTCTCACTTTTTGTTTCAGTGATCTCAGTTACAAACCCACGAGTTGTCCCCAATGGGGACGCATACCTCAAAACACTCACTTCTTTAAATATATTTGGTAAAAATTATAACCCATAGCAGGTTATTCTTTTTAATTCTTAAAATGCTAGTTGTTTGGTGATAATCCTGATCCTTTGACTTTACTTTTGGTGCATTGATTTGGAAAAGCATGCAGCCAATAAGTAATAACACCTTATTTGCAAATGTGTTTTCCTTTAGAGTCCTAAGAAGACCTGAAGCCTTTGGATTAGCTTACAGCCAAGCAACTGGCCTTTTCAGAGGGTTAAGGCAGCCATGGCAGGACTTGTACTTCTCTCCGTAGAAGTTTACTTGAAGTGAACCTCAGACCATGGATTTGCATGCTGCGGAACTACCCCATATATTAAACATTTTTATATCCATTAAAGACCCACATGGGTCGCACAAATAGTCAGTAAATTGTAACTAAATTGAGCCATATCTCTTGCTGCAAACGCCACAAGATAAATTACCCAAAGATGTGTTTTGCAGTAATTTTAGTGTGTCCTTGCGAGATGGCGGCCAAGTCCGTGGAAGTTTCAAATGGAAGTAAAAAGAATTAATCAGAAATGATCAGATTAATTTTATTAAGATCATTTACAACATGGAAGAGCGTTCCCAGTTGTGTTGGTCAGGATTCTTTTCCTAAGCTCTAGAGGTGAAAGGTTAATGGCTAATTTACTGAGCTAGGCAATTTTGTTTCATTTTTCATTAGCAATTATCTCTCCTTCTTTTAAAATGTAAGCCGACTTCCAAAAATACTCTCATCTTGTGTATTACGTCTGTCAGTTAAAAGTGCTTAATTATAAATACTACAGTGTGACACTGCCAGTATTGATGTATTCAAATCATTGTGCCCGAATCCAGTAAAGCAAGACGATCCAATTTCATCCTTTTAAAGTGTTAATGCTATTAGTAAAACATATCATTAAAAGAGATTGCAGCTAACTTTGAGGTTAAACACATTTTTGGGGGTAATTTTGAAAACCAGTAATGTAAGAGTATTTTAATATATTGATTTTTCCTTTATGAAGCAGAAATTTATTACTAAGATTTAAAGACTAGCTCAAGATGTTTTTTTTTTTTTCTTTTTTGGTTTTAGATAGTGGGAATAGGTTACATTTTTATCATGTTTTAATTTCTGTCTGTGACCCCATTTGGACGATTTTCCTTCACTTCCTGCCCTTGTTACACCCATAGAACAAATGGGAGATGTCGTCATAGGGACAAGAAGGCAGGTCACAAAAAAAAAAGAGGTTCCAACTTTACAAAAAAAATGTTGTTATGTTTTTGTCCTTGTTGGAGAGATTTCTCATCACTCTCTGCCCTGAGCATTCATCTTTGCCAGTAAAGCCGACTGGTTGTACACAGAGAAGGAAGCCTGGATGAGCAAGAAATAAGTTAAATATTTCACCTTATTTTTAGCCCTCTAGATAAACCTATGCAGTGTGGAGGACAGAGGCCACAGCCTTGATAATATGTACAGCTGAATGGACTTCATCTTCAAAGGTGCCCTTATATTGGAATCCTGTCCACATTGGGTTACATGCCCATTTTGTCTTTGAGGGATAGGAATAAGGGGAAATGCTTACCTCAGTCTTCACTTTAGCAAGCTTCCTCCTCTTTGCATGGCCAATCCCACAGAGCCACTCCTTTTTTTTTTTTCTTCCTGGCAGGTGCAGCTCCCTAGGCTAATAGAACCATAAACTCATACAGTGTAAGGGGCAGATGGCACTGCCTTGTTTTTATGTTTAGCTGACTGGAGTTCAGCTTCAAAGGTACCCTTGCAGTGGGCTCCCTATACATATTGCAAGGGTTACATGCCCATTTTGTCTTGAAGGCAGAAAAATAAGGTGAATGATTTCCTTATTCTTCACTCCAGCAAGCTTTCTCCTGTTTGCATGGCCAGTCCAAGTGATCCACTCAACTGTTTAAGGCTAAAAAAAGCCATAAACCCATGCAATGTAAGGGGGGGGAAGGGTGTAAGACTGGTCCCATGGAGCAACTCCTCTTTGCTTCCTGACTGGTTGCAGTTGTCTAGGGGAAATGAGCCATAAGCCCATAGAGCTGACTGGTGTTCAGCTTCAAAGGTACCCATGCAGTGGGGTCCCGTCCACATTGCAGGGGTTAAATGCCCATTTTGTCTTAGTGGGATCTGAATAAGATGAAACACTTAAATTATTCCTTGCTCCAGCAAACTTTCTCCTCTTTGCATGATCAGTTCCACAGCGCCACTCCTCTTTGTTGTCTGACCGATTGCAGCTCTTAGGCATCATCACAGAACACTGGTCGTAAGGATGATAAGGGCCCATTCACATCCAGAGAGCATGGGAAAAAGGAGGACAATGTTGGCTGTTGTGAGAACTAGGAAAAAGCACTGTGCTCATTCCTATCTCCCTAGACCAAATCAACATTAAATCCTTCCAGTGCATATGAGGCTCCACTGCAAGGGTTACTTTTTCTCAAGCCCGGAGTTCAGCTTTTACAAAATTTTAGGATAGCAGCAATTACATTGATCAGTTTGGTGCAATCACAGCAATGAAATGGGTCTCCATGATTTCTGTATGTTTTATAAATCTTCTTTGATGTGTATTTGTAACCATTTCATTGTTCTACATCAATATCAGATATTATTTCCACTTTCTCTGTAATTATAATCATCTTCTATGGGTAGATTACGAGGAAAAAAAGTTAATAACAGCACAAGGCATCAGCAAATGGCATCTGTAGATAATAATACTAGTCTGCAGTCAACAGCTATACATTTAGCAACAAGTCAGCAATTATCGTGCATTATAGAAACTGTCCGGCTTTGGAGGTTATTGGCGAAGACCAGAGGACACCTTTTAAGCTCCTCTAATGATGAGTATCTTGACTGCTCATTTGCGTTGCTGATTGTGACCTGGATTTTGGTGACGCGTTACTTTTGTGACAAAATGATCATATTCTTAGGCCTTTTCTATCCAGCTGGCATAAATAGCTTGAAAACAGACATACAAGCAGATAATTGCTTAAATCACAGGTTTGTTAAATGAATGGGATGATAATAAATGCTATCTGTTTTAGTAAAGGTAAAGGTATAAATGGAGCTACTATATTGTTTAGATTTTATTTAATATTTAAAGTGGACCTATAGGGAATTTTTTTTTCTTTCATTTTGGATAGAATGATGGAGGGTTATATATTGCCATTTGGAGATTTACCTTAATTTCGTGTCCCATAGCCAAAACAGGAAGTGAGAGGAAATCCCAGCAATTTAAGGCAAAAAAACATGATGGTGTTTATAACCCCTGAACCAAGCCTATTTCTGACACTTGTTGTTTACCAGTTAAAACCAGTATTTTTTGCTATAAAATTACTTAGAACCCCCAAACATTACATTTTTTTTTTTTGTAGCAGAGACCCTAGAAAATAAAATGGAGATTGTTGCAATACTTTATGTCACACCGTATTTGCGCAGCGGTCTTACAAATGCAATTTTTGGGGGAAAAAGTATACTTTTTTGAATAAAATAAAATAAGGAAACAGTAAAGTTAGCCCAATTTTTTTCTACACTGTGAAAGATAAAGTTATGCTGAGTAAATTGATACCCAACATGTCATGCTGCAAAATTGCACACGCTCGTGGAACGGTGACAAACTTTGGTACTTAAAAGTCTTCATAGGCGACGTTTAAATATTTCTACAGGTTACCAGTTTAGAGTTACAAAGGAGGTCTTGGGCTAGAATTATTGCTCTCACTTTAACGATCCCAGCGATACCTCACGTGTGGTTTTAACAATTACATATGTGGACGTGACTTGCGTTCGCTTCTGTGCGTGAGCTCGAAGGGACAGGGTGCTTTACATTTTATTTATTTTTTCTTGTTTATTTTACTTTATATTTTTTATTTTTACACAGTCCCTTTACATTTTTTTGTTTTGGATCACTTTTATTCCTATTACAAGGGATGTAATAGGAAAAAAGCAGGACAGACTTTAATGTGAGAGGGCAGAAGTGACGTTTGGTGTCGCTTCAATCCTCCAAGAGCATAGAGTCAAGTGGGGACTATCTTGCCCTCACTTAACTTCCCGCCCATCCATCCCGGGGATCAGATTGTACCTGGAAGTGGCGGGAGGGGGCACCTCTCCTGCCACCCATAAAAGTGATCTTGTGGCGAATCCGCCGCTGAGACTACTTTTTGTTTACAACGGACCGCCCGTCATTTAAAGCGGTCCGCAAGTGGTTAAGGAAAGTTTTCAGCCGAACTCCCTATCTGTGTATTTGCTCTTGGTCAGAGACTCAAAGAATTAAAGCAACTGAAGCAAAAGGTCAACATGACAGCCACAGGAGCGGAGTTCTGCCATGGCTGCCTCTATGGTTCTCTCATGATAGGTTTACTTTAAAGCAGAACAGGTTCTGGCAACAGGTAGTTCTTAGTGTATAGAGTATTATGTTAATTTAGTAGATAACCTAATTTGCATATTAGCTGCCATAGCAGTTTCAGAAACGGAGACACAATTATCAGTAGGTTATAGTTATAAATCTAAAACACTGGCTCTGAAAGCAATATAAATGCTTTTGTTTTTGGTCATGCATTCTTCTTAAATTTATTGGCTGCAAACAACTGCTTTTGTAGTTCTCGTAAAAAGCCGTATTATATATGGGCTAACATTAATTATATATATATATATATATATATATATATATATATATATATATATATATATATATATATATATATTGTTGTGCTTTTTTAAGGAAAGTTTCCCGCACATTTTTATTAAGTAATTTTTAACGAAGATATTTTTAAGATACACAATCAATCTATATGACACAGTCTATATATGCAAAACTGGTTCACGGAGACGAGTGATCATACTTAATAGTCACATTTATTGGTTGACAGAAAACAAATATTTACATGAAATTAAAATACAGATTGCATTATTTGAACATTTGACAATTAATGGAAATACCCTCAAAATGGGCGTAGTACCTTGGACACAATATCACCATGATAACTTCTTCAGTAGAATCAATAACCTTATACTTGACAATTGAACAGAATGTCTGTATTTCACACACCCAGCCGTTGCTATGCTGCAGGTAAGCAACGTTGAACAATGCGAAATATTTTAGACATTTGTTTGTCAATAAAAAGCAACTATGCAAAAGTAATATATAATACAAATTGAATATTAGAAAAAAAAATCTAAAAGGCGGTTATTGATTCTGGAGAATGATTACCAATATTAGAATATTCAATACATCAATAATTAAGAGAACAGACCAGATAAAATCAACATGTATATTTACCCATTCCAAAATGGCTACTAGTCTGGATTTAAGGTGGCTACCGGGTTCAGGAATCTCCTTGGAGGTTAAAGTATATTTCCAGGCATGGCTGTCAGTCTATCTGGGAAGATGTTTCTCTCCCAGTGTCCCTTCCCCAGGGTGGGTCCCTGAGCTCTCAGGTTCCCTTGAGCTGTCCTCTTTCACTATCTCTCTAGCTTCTTAAATACCCTCTCACACAATAAGATTATAAAACTTGTAATATGTTCAGCCCAAAAGGTATGTGTCTCTTTTCTATTGGCCTAAATGTTTTTAATGTAATTGCACCTTCAACCACCAGGGGTCTCACATGTGTTTTGGGGCTGCTCTGTAAAGTAATATATTTTATTTTATACTGGATATTGTACCTTAGTGAAAATATCTATATCTTTAGTATTTGGGAATTCAACTAACCCCATACTATCAAATCGCCTAGCATAATTATTGATCAATCACTTACATTAAATGGTGATATATATGCATATCATTGTATATCTGCAAAAATTTAGTCCATTTGAAAAGGACACAAGTTATATGTATATATATATCAATCAGCATCACATACAATTTTTATCTATCTGGATACCTGTATAATTTGGGTATCCAATCAATATTTGTTTATCTAAACATGATTCAATTCTTATATATTCCTATCATGATCATATGTTTTCTTAATACTAATTTGTTCCTAAAACAATTCTATTAATAATCACCCTTTATTTATTATGTTTTCTTTATAACCGATTTCATCAACTTATCAGATACTAACTCATAGTTTTCTTTTGTGACCTACACATCTCACATATATTTTGAATGATTTATATTCACTGTCTTCTGAATGTATATATATATATATATATATATATATATATATATATATATATATATATTGAACATATGTCGGTTTGCCTCTACATTTAAAATCATGTTTTGAAATGGACTTTGAACAGTCCAATACATGTTTTGATAGCTTAGCTGTGTACACAATTTCCTAGGACTTCACATAATAGGCTTTGTCGGGAAAGGTCTTGGCTTTAGAATTTTTGTATTGATGGTTGCAAATTGTCCAAACAGCCTTTACTTCAGCACAAAGGATTCTTCCCAGTCACGGACCACCTCCAAGTGATGACACCTCATAAATTTGGACTTCTCAAACTAATCAACAAAAATAAGTACACACCTTTTGTTTGGTGACAAAGGCTACCATTGCTCCTGTTCTCTTTTTGACTTCAATACAGGCTTGTAAAAACCCCTTGAATAGAATGGTTGTAGTAATTTAGAATACATGAGTTTCCTGTGTCTTAGAGGTCTTCTATAGGTCAATTATGGTGACCTCACAGTTCACGTGTCTTTTTGAAATTATACATTTCTGTCATTGAATAATAAATATATTTCTTCATAAATTCACAACAATATATATATTTATTATTATTACTTGTTATATTGTGGTTAATAATATAAATACAGGCTGGACATAGTTACAGAATAACTCACTATACAACAATACAGGAATTTGCACACTATGAAAATTCGATTTTGCTGAATTTTACATGATTTTGGAACATGATTTCCTAAAATATTTATGTTAAATTACTATAAGCATTCATTTATTGTGATCCCTGGGATCCCTTTAACATTTTTAGAAACACACAACCAATGTATTAAAAATATGGACAATTTTGCATAGTGCTTTCTGGATAACTAAACCTAGACATATAATTGTTGTTGACTAGTGTAAATATTTTATGCTCAAAACAGAAATTTATGATGAAAATCAGTTAATGCTTAAGTCAGTGTTATGCTATAATTCAAACTTTGCCACTGTACTAAACTCAATGCACCCTAAAGTGTATCTGTGCCCAGACTATGCATACTAATGTAATTATATATTATAATGCACTTAAAAACTAGCCCCCATTCACCTCTGTATCTATAGGCACAGTGGGGAAATACATTTTCTAATTTCACAGCACAGACATTTAAATATCTTTTTTTTTTTTTCTATTAGAGGAACATTTTGGCAGGCTTCTAAACACACAGCAGGTGTTTCTAAGGTGTTGGAAACTGACTGACACCTGACATCAGAGTATGATGTGATCTTTGTGATCTTGAAGATTTGTATTAAAAGCAGCTGGAGAGGTTGGGGTGGCTTGTTTTAGACCTCAATAACTGTGTGTTAGGGATGTGTAAGTAATTTAATGTTGGGGATAGGGGGGTTGATATAATTGCCTAAATATAACCCCATGTCTCCTAAGACCCCTAAAGCTGAACTCCAGGAATTCATCCACTTTGTAATATGTGCTGGTTTACTATTAAGTTCAAGAAGGTGCATGTTACCTTGTGGACTAATCTCTTTTGTTTATACATGACAGTTTTATGGTGCTCAGGGGAGTAAAGCTATCATATACTACTGGAACTTTGATGCTGGACCTTCTGATCTCAGCTCCTGTTGTTGCAAGGTCGCTTACAGTTGATGTGCCCCCTCTTAACCAATCAGAGTACTTTGTGTTATGTAAACACCTTCACAAAATCCAAAACAATCTGTGAATGGGCAGCAGGGGGGAAGGGTAGGTATAGATGCTGTGTGGAGAAGACAGCCAGACAGCCTCACTCCTCCGAGACCCCCGGGAGCTCTGGAAGGGAAGACTGTCAGATGTAAATAAGAGATAAGTCCAGGAAGTAACATGCACCTCATTGGACTTAACTTCTAATAGGCCTGTACATATTACAAAGTGGCTGAATGGATTTCTGATTTAAGGGTCTGCATTGTATTTCTAAGGGACCTTTGGAGTAGTCAGTGTGCCGTTTTCTTAAAAAAAAGAAGCCAGCAGGGAATTGTAATTTGCCGGCAATTCTAATAACTTATTTCCTTTGTCAATGTCAGTGTTTTAAAAAAAAAATCACGCCCAGAGTGACCACACCCAACCATATGCAATTCTTTTGAATACCCTTTGTCTATTAACCCAAAACATGGGCATGATTTGACAGATTTGGCTCCCGTTGATTTCTGTTGGGTTCAGGTTCAGCATCCAATGTGGTACAGAACCATGCTGGAATTGAACCCAGGGAATTTTGGCTTATCCCTCTTTGTGCATAGACTCACCTGTTGGGTGCATGGGGATCATGAGTAGAATGCCCAGCTGTTTGCTATGCATTCAATGGCTCCAATTAGCTTTTATGGCACAGTTACACATTGGTTGGCATGATTAGTTTAAGACCATCCAACATGAACATTATAATGCCCTGTACGCACGGTTGGACATTCCGACCACAAAATTTGTTTTATTTTTTCCAAAGGATTTGTCCGAAACTTGTGTTGCATACACACGGTCAGACAACGTTTTCGGAAAATCCGATCGTTCTGAACGAGGTGACGTACAAAACGTACAACGGGACTACACAGAGGCTAGTAGCAAATTTTCTTCTGAGCATGCGTGGCACTTTGTGCGTCGGAATGCTCTACACACGATCGGAAAAAGTACTCCAGCTCTCAAATTTTTTTCCGGCGGAAATTCCGACGGAAAAAGCCCACTAGAGCCCACACACAATCAGATTTTCCGACAACATAATCCGATCTGACTTTTTCCATCGGAATATCCGACCGTGTGTACGGGGCATAAGAGTTCCATAGGTGGATCTACCTGTTGGCTGCACCCTGTGTCATCAATAGAACCAAACACTAGCTGCATCATTTTTGGTATGTGGGCTTGATGACTTGCATACCTAAGAAATCCTTATGTAAAAGTGCCCTGACTTCCAATACTATTGCTGTTGTCATAGACCTATTCATAATATATCTCATGGCATGTACATCATGTGGGTACCATTGCACCTTGAACTGTCGCTGTGAGACCCCTACCCGTAATTATAAACTCTCTTCTTTTTTTCCCCACCGTGGTGCAAAAAATAACATATCGACTTCACAGAGATGAAACCAAATTCTGTAGGTCATAGTTTTTCCAGCCTAAAGGCTATACACAAGCTTCGACAGAGTTAAAGTTAAAAATCCTAAATCTTTAGCTCATCAATAAAATGTTATGGCTTAGCATCCTTACAAAACATATAGCTCACCCATGTGATCCAAGCCGCACATTGACGTACTTGTCATCAACCTAAGTAATAGAGTTTGTACATTAATTGTTTTTGCTCCAGATCAATTTTTCCTTAACTGCAAACCAATGGCTCTCACGAGCAAAGCAATATGACTTTTAATAAGATCTATGGGCCTTCTACAACAACAAACAAACGACTCATGGCAATAAATCAAATTCATTGATATGTTATGGATATTTCTGGATAATCCATCAAAGACTCAAAGGACGTCATTTAATTTTTAATTCTGTCGATGTTTAAAAATTTGAAACCTACCCATTGTCGAGCCACTGGATTTACTGGATTAACCCCTTCATTGATTTACAAGAGAATGTCAAATGGAAAAATAAACTCTCAATTAGACCAGTTTAATTTCTCTTCATGATCTTTGGTAAGCGTTCAGGAACATAAGTTAGTTTGAATAGAGCATTAACATGTTAACACACTAGATATAAATACTGTTGTTTCTGCAAAAAATAGTTGTTCTCTTTCAGATATGCTTGCATAACACCGCTGGTCTATATAGCCAGGAGGTGGCAGCACTGTACAGCTCCTGAGTGTTTCATATTATCCTCCCTTCAACCAGGCTGCTTATTGGACTATAAATGAGCATCATCACCTCTGTTCAATTAGCAGACATCGCTTGCTGTAAATAAAAATAAAAATTGTCAAGCATCTAAAAAACAAAATCACACCAAACAATGAAACTAGGTTGCTGCAGCTAAAATGTTTGACTAAATCATATAACCGAATCCTAAATATGAAAACTGCGCTACTCTACTGTCACTTCCTGATGACGTCTTGATAACGAAACGCATAAGCGTAGGCTTATCGGTCACACAGCAAGTTACTTCCGTCCAGTGGAATGCACGCTGGCTCTAGGGGACTGCAGAGCAGCGGCGTTCATTCACCCACGTATTGGCAGTTCATTACTGGTGCCAGGTCATGGCACCTACCTTGTGAGTTGACATCCTTCTTTACCTTTTTTATGCACAATTTAGCGCTACCCCCAGTTAAGAGAGCCGCTGGTTTGTTTTGGGTCCCTGAGTACAGCTCCACCAACCCCCGGCAATTTGGCTCTACCCGCTCTGGCACAGTTAGTAAAGGGGTACGTCCCTATGCACATAAAACTTAGCTTATACTCTAAGTGTAATTGGTATGAACTCACAAGCAGACTGCTGAAATAAGAATAACTGGCTTTACTTTTGTCAGTAAGGAAGAGAAATAGCAACATGCGTTTGAACATATGACTTACAATACTTTAGCAGGTCCCTGCAATATGCACTTTAACATGTACACACATATGTAACAACTGGTAATGGGGAAACGGAGCGCCCAGTGTGGCGACCGTCTGCTATGCACCCCTGAGGTGCAATAAATCTATCTGCGCCTACCTAATGGACCAGGCCTGATCCCTAGCAATAGAGCTCAGTCCTTGTACTAGTACAGTGTTCTTCACCGGCAATAAATCTGTAGAGGTGGTGCACATGTAGCTTTAAATGGTGTCATTTGTAATCCACAAAAAGTAACATTGCTGCTCTGAGGTAAATTGCGCCTAGGCAGTTCAATAGGCATAAAACTTGTGTGTCAATGTAGGATGAGCCTCTCGGCTCTCTCACCAATCCTTGGGTACCGTCCTCAGCTCCGGTCCCTCCAATGGTGGCTCTGGTCTCTTCAATGGCGGCGTCCGGTCTCCTCAGTCACAGCCCTGAACTCCGGTCATCAGCTCCGTCCGACCGACAGTAAGGGGAAGTCTCCGCTCCGCTGCTGTGGACTCTGAGGGGTGAGAGTCTCACTCCATCGGCTGCAAGGCCCAGGCTTCAGGCCTTCAGCTCCGGTCCGCACAGGTGTCTCTGCTGGCTGCAGTCTCCGCGTCACACGCTCTGTCAGCAGAGGCAGGCCAGTCCTGTCAGGCCTCTGAAGAGGAAGTGTCCCAAGAGGAAGAGGCGGTCTCCTCTCTTCCTTTTTATAATCTCCCCCAGCAGCCTCTCGGGCGGAAACAAGCAGCCCGGGAGCCTGGGGGATTATGGGAGATGTAGTCTCTTCCAGTAAAAGGGGTAGAACCCCGCTACACACATTTTAATAAACGCTATTGTGCTATGATATTTCCTGTGGCTTTATTCTTCCTTTTGAGTTGGATCCAGTGATGCTGTCTCCATATCATTGGGTACTACAACATTACCCAGAAGCCTTAGACCTGCCTAGGTAACACCTAGTGGGTCCGTATTTGCGGCTAAGTGTACACCCTGGTGGGAGCAGGTACGGGGATTGGCAGTAATTTACTTGTATGGTTTTGGAGAACCTGTGTATGGAATTCTTTTGATGATTTGTCTATCACTGCCCTCACTGGGAGCATACTTGAACTTATTTTTTTTACTGTTGATGGTTTTCACAGCATTCTTATGAAGCAGTAATTATGTAAAAGCACCTTTTTTATGCACTAGACAGCACTTTATGTATGAATATATTGCACTATTGGTTTCATTCTTAGTGCATGTGTATATGCAATACAATATATACAATTAGCACATATATATTAGCATGGTAGGGTAATGCAGCTTTTTTATATTTACAAAAGCTGAATTAGGAAATAGATGGATCATTTGACTGTGTAGTTCATTTTTAAAAGTACAGAGAAGAACTACTTTAATTGGCATGTTTCTATTATCTAAAAGACAGCACAACATACACTGCCTAGAGCAGCCTTTCTCAACCTTTTTAACACAGAAGAACCCTTGAAAAAACTTTCCCATCTCTGGGAACCCCTGATAAAAATTTCTGTCTACAACTCATGATACATTAGTGTGCTGATCATTGAGGAGAATGCTCCTTACACTTGTAGTCATTGCCCTTACAGATAGCTAAAATAAAATCAGTGGTATCAGTGGAAAGAGGTCAGAAATTGCTCATTGTTCAAGGAACACTTAAAAAACCTCTGGAGGAACCCTGGTCAAGAGACGTTTAGCTCCCTCTCCAATTAAACTGCAGTCAGTGCCATCTGATAAGACATACAGTAAGTTAATGCTCTGAGTTTTTTTAGTATGTGTGAAATTTCATCTTGAGCTCTTGAGCTCTGTATACAACATGCATTTTTCAACAAAGGAGGTAGACAACCAAGAGCACCTGTTGACTGGATAAGAAAACATAAAATATTAATATGCAATGTTTCATATTTAACTGACTAAAAATTTTATATTTTTGAAAAGAAATGAAGAAAGAATGAAAAAGAAAAAAAAACAAACAAAATGCTCATCGCTTTTAATTGCTTTAAAAGGCAAAAAGAAGTCTAACAATAAAGTTCTAACGGGATGTCATGGAGTTTAATGAGTGCTGGCTTTAGGTCTTGATGAACTCACAGCCAGAGGGTTTTTGTCTCTTCACATAGAGTCTGTAGCTTTTTGTTGTAATTCAGTTTACTGGCTGTCTCTTGCAATTTGCTCACCTCACCATAATCGAGGGTTGTGAAATGTGTTTTTTGTTGAAAATCTCTAAGGGTGAAGGATTTTTTGGTGGATGAAGATAGGAAGAAACTTGAAGCAACATTTTTTTTTTTTTTTTTTTTTTTTTTTTTTTTTTTCAGTTTGCTTTCAAGCTAAGTAATTCTGAACCAGGAACAAAATAAAAAACCTCAGTTTCCATGGTGCCATGGCTGTCCAAATGTATTTGGGTTCAGAAGTTGGGCAAAGAGACAGAGTGTGTTCACAGAAATGTCTGCTTGGCAAACCAGCTAGACCTGTGGTGGGGGCCATTTATTGTTAATGACAGAAATGTACTACATTAAATAGGATTGAAATATAAGTTAAGGCGTTAGGAAGCCAATGGCTCATTCTTAAAAATCAGACATAACTTTGATATAGAAATATGGGAGCAGAAGTTGTTGACTTGTCATCCATAAAGTCAACATGTGCCCCTTTTTGAGTTTTATGGTAAACGTGCTGTCAAATAGCAGAAGTCACAAGATGTCCGGCATTTTCTGCCCCTCTCTCGGATTTGGTTTTACTTTGTTACTGGAGTATGACTTCTTCTGAGTTCATAGCTAAACCTTGCCAACTGTCATTTTCATGTCCGATAAGAGTATCTTTAATGATCACTGCGGTGATCGTATTGGTCTCTAAAATAGCAGCTGGCAAAACTATGAAGTCAGGCTCCAGTAACAATATGAAACTAAAGCAGAGAGGGGCACGGAAAAGGACCTAACATTAATTCTCTCTATCCCTTACTCTGGCCACCTTTTAGGTGATCCCTGAAAACTCATCTCTTCAGGGAAGTCTATCACGCCTCCAACTAACCACTGAACTTTTAACTCTTCCATCAGCACAGCCCCCACAGTTATTACCTTTTTGTACCACTTTACCCACCCTATTATATTATAAGCTCTTATGAGGAGGGCTCTCTTAACTCTCTTGTAGGTTGTTGAATTTTAACTGTACCGTCTCCCTTTATATTGTAAAGCACAGCTCAAACTGTATCCTGTAAACTAATAATATTAATAATTCAATCTGGTATGGCAATTGCCAGCAACTAAAGGCATCATAATCTCTTCCATAATATTATGACAGAAAAAAGTGTGGTTTTGCAACACATGAGGCTATTTCGATACCCTCATCCATATATTATTATATCAATAAAGTGTATAAAAACATATATGTGAATTTTAACTTTGCAAGGAATTTTTTCCTTTGCTCAGTGAATGTGCTGAAAATTTGCTTTGTAAAGAATACCCAATTACATACAAGGAAGATAAAAACAAAAACAGGATTTCTGCTTACACATAACTGGATGATGGAACCCAGTAGAGCTTTACCTAATTTACTAAGCAAAGTTGACAGCTTATTTGCCTTTATTAAATCAACCTCTTTAGCTTCAATGTTTTTTTGGTCACTTACTGAGAATGCAAATAAGGGGCTTTGGCTTTCTCATCAGTATGTTTGTACTCACTAAGACTAAAAATATTGAAGATGGAAACAGACAACATTTTCCAAAAGAGGTGGACAATGGTAGCCCTAGTTTTGAAGTTGGTACAGGTTTCCTTAAAGTAACTCAATCAGTTGAAAAAAAGAGCTGCTCGCAGGTTTGAAGGGCAGGCACCTACAGCTTCTAAATTTCTCTTAAAAATGGTGTAAGATCCTACATTTCTGGTCACTGCTAGAGCATGTTCACTCCCTCTGGCCTTCCTCCATTCCATTGACCCATCACTATGAATGACTGACCAATGACCAATGCCAGTGTGTGTGAGGTGGAAAACAAGCCACTTGACCAGGAAGTGCCAAAGCTTTCCCCTTTGGAAAGGCTGACTCTTGGAGGACTGTTGTAGATATCTAGGTCACCTAAAAGCACATACAACCCATGTGGTGTGTATGTAGGAACATCACACTGCTTTCATTCCCATCATCAAATTAGGAAATTCTTTCTTTTTTTATAATAGCTTTTCACGTCTCATCTTAAATGTGTTTTTTGTTCCGGCAACAAACTCATAAAAATCCCCTAATTACATTCAATTACAAGCTAAACTGTTTCTTAACGTAGAATGGAACAAACATGGTGATCAGGTGAGAGAAAAATGGCAACCAGCTTTTTAATATTGCAAAATCTTTAATAAACACACAGCTCATTCAGCGCCGTGATGGAAGGTGAATTATAAATATCAAGTTAGTTTACTCCACAATATTCCAATCCAGAAAGCTAATAGCTAATAACATTTAGACGATGATTAAGTAAGGGAGATGTTAGGAGCATTTTATCAGTTAAGTGGAGTAATAATTTAGCAATTTTAGAAAAATTAAAGGAAGAATATTAACTTTGTTGTTTTAGAAATCATTTAGTAGTTTAGCGGGCAGTTATTATATGCCGCTGCGTTAATTTGTTTATTCATTTGTAGTTATTGACAGTTTTCATCTCAAATAATGAAATCTGGCAAAAAAGGATAGCTAGCTTAAATGGATGTTGGAGTATTATAGCAGTGGGAAACCCAGGTCTGAAAAACAGGGTATCCCGAAAGTCACCATACACAGGGAAAATGGGAAATTTTAGCTAAATTAAAATGATAAAATTATTAAAATTATAAAATTATTACAATTATTCTCTATGCTTTGGCCACCTCTTTCTACTCACACGTGTGTGTGTGTGTGTGTGTGTGTGTGTGTGTGTGTGTGTGTGTGTATATATATATATATATATATATATATATATATATATATATATATATATATATATATATATATATATATGTAATATATATTAATATACTTCCCATATTGCGAGAGAGAGAGAGAGAATATGAGTTAGCTTTTCCTTTGTATGGAGACTTTTGGGACACCCTGCAGTGTTTGTGTATTTTTAATACAGCCAATGCTATGTTACATAGTAGGTGAGGTTGAAAAAAGTCCATCAAGTCCAACCTATGTGTGTTGTTATATGTCAGTATTACATTGTATATCCCTGTATGTTGCGGTCGTTACCCTTGCTGATTCAAATAGTGGCTTTTTTCAAGTAGAGCATCACTAGTTTTATCAATCCAGGTCCATGATGTCTCTAATGTTATCAATAATCTATCATGAAACACGGTCAACTGTGGATATATATAACCAAGAACAAAAATGTAATATATTGCAGCTTACCAGCCCTTGGATGTAGTGGCTACATTCGTTTTACATTTTTCAAAATGAGAACATTTTTAGTAAATACAAAAAAATACCCACAGAAAATGCAATATCCATGTCCCTTCCTGTGCATTGAAATGAAATCATATCTTCTTTCCAAGCTATCTTCTGCAATCTAGTTCCCCTGCCCTCCATATGTAATGGAGATGAAAAGAGGAAGACATGCTTATAGTTTATAGTAATTACACTCCCTTGGCCTCCGCTATTCTGCTTTATCCTGGTTCTCCTCCTACCTATCTCAGTGCACTTTCAGTGTCACTTACAACTCCATCTCCTCTACTCCCCTTCCTCTTTCTGTTGGGGTACCCCAAGGTTCCATCCTTGGGCCCCTCCTATTCTCTATCTATACCTCTTCCCTGGGCCAGTTGATAACCTCCCATGGTTTCCAATACCACCTCTATGCCGATGACACCCAGATCTATCTCTCCACTCCTCAACTCACCCCCTCGATCTCCTCACAGATCTCAAACTTACTGAATGACATATCAGTATGGATGTCACACCACTTCCTCAAACTCAATCTTTCTAAAACTGAGCTTGTTATATTTCCTCCTTCACGGTCCCCCCCTGTGACTTCACCATTAATATCAACAACACAACCATTGGACCCTCCACACATGCCAGGGCCCTGGGTATAAACCTTGACTCTGACCTCTCCTTCAGCCCCCATATCCAATCACTGGCTAAATCCTGCCGCCTTCACCTCCGCAATATCTCCAGAATTCAACCCTTCCTGACTAATGACACCACAAAGCAACTCATTCACTCCCTGATTATTTCCCGCCTTGACTACTGCAACATTCTCCTTAATGGCCTTAATGGCCTACCCTTAAGCAGACTATCCCCCCTTCAATCTATTATGAATGCTGCTGCTAGACTAATACACCTCACGAATCGATCTGTGACTGCCGCCCCTCTTTGCCAATCCCTTCACTGGCTTCCCCTACCCCACCGTATAAAATCCAAAATGCTAACCATAACATACAAAGCCATCCACAACATCGCCCCCAACTACATCACCAACCTCATCTGCAGATATCGCCCAAATCGTCCCTTCCGCTCCTCCCAGGACCTCCTGCTTTCTAGCTCCCTTGTTACCTCCTCCCTTGCTCGCCTTCAAGACTTCTCCAGAGCCTCTCCCATCCTCTGGAACGCCCTGCCCCAGTCTGTCCGATCAGCCCCTACCCTGTCCACCTTTAGGAGATCCCTGAAAACTCATTTATATCTATCCCACACCCACCTAACAACAACTGTCCCCGAGCCACCCCCATCAAACCATTCTCTGCAGCTATTACCTTTTGTACCACCACCCCCTCCCTTTAGAATGTAAGCTCTACAAGCAGGGCCCTTCTGTACCTTTTGTATTGAACTGTACTGTACTGTAATTGTGTTGTCCCCCTATACATTGTAAAGTGCTGCGTAAACTGTTGAAGCTATATAAATCGTGTATAATAGTCCAGGTTAGGAGAGCAGCCTAGGTGACAACTATGGCTCCTTACTATAAAGTGAGTAGGCACCCTTAGGCAGGCCGTAGATTATGCTATTTTCTTTCCTGCAACCACAGGATGCAGGAAAGGTAATCACTTGATTCCACCATCAACACAGTCAGTGTTGATGGGGGAATCCCTTCCACAGAGCCATTGTGTTCTCCCGGGGAGGAAGCTGTCCCTGCTGGGAGAATACAGTGATTACTGCTAGAAACTATAGTCACTGGCAATAATCGTGTGCTAGAAATCTGACATGCTGGTTGTACCCAAGTCAATTGATGGATCGACTGGGGTATAATCAGCCTGCCCATAGATGCATCAAATCTCGGCTGGTCCCTGCTCAACCGGCTCCATCTATGGTCAGTTTTAGGCATGAAGTTTGTTTTTTCACTAGATCACCAGGTGAAAATCAATATTGAACTCCTGCTAATGCAGCTACTACATCTAAAGACCATACATTACATTTTTTTGGGGTGTTTAGATGCACTTTAATTTTCCATTTTATGCGTACCAATTTGCTGCTATTTGTACCAAACTCTCTCTATACAGGAGAACATATGGACACAAAAAAAAACAGAATATAATTTTGTTAACTATTGATCCGTGTAAATATTAATTGAGATCATTTTATTTCAAATTAAAAACTTCATGATGTGATTTTTTTTTTTTAACATCATTACTTTGGCTGGTGAGCATGTAATAAATAGAAATTAAAGCAGCTGTGTTTGTTTTTATACGGATCAGTAATTAGGACAATTAAGTTGATTTAAATAAGATATTTTCCTTTTCATAGTCATTGGCACAAATCGGTCGTGTAGTCATAACTTTGGTTTTATTGTGTCCTCTGGTCTATAGCTTCTAGGAAGAGGACATTTTATATTAGAGGAAACTATAATGGTTTTGGGTGAATTCTATTTATTTAAAAATTTATTTTTTTAATGCATATATACATATTTAAATAGTTGCTTTTATATATATTTTTTTTTTTTTACTACAACACAAACATTCTTTGTTTTTTTCAAATACACATGTAGTACATGATAAAGTATTCACAAAGTGCTATTTGTTGGCTAAAGACAGCGAGGATGTAACCCCACAGAGAGCCTTCCCACAAGGAGTGATTCACTTCTCTTTCTCAATTTGGTTGATTTGCTTTTTGGGGGTGCAAACACTTTACGAACTACGAAAGTGGTTGTGGTGAAGGGGTTGCACCCCCAAAAAACGTCCATTCATCCCCATGATGGAAAATGGCACTTTTGAAGCTTCTAGGCATGTGTTTTACCATCTAATGTCCATTTTCAGACCCAAATTGTGTGCATGTTCTAAATTTCCACTTTCCGGGGGTGACCCCCCCATGTGATGAAGGCAAGATCAAACACACTTTGAACATATAGTCATGTCTGATCTTGTCTTCACTTTACAAAGTTGAACTTTCCGAGTTCATAGGTTCTGTTTTGCTCCATGCCTGGTTTTACCAATTGCGGAATGTTTGTAAACAATGTTGTAAATAAACAAGATGTTGTCAGTTTTGGCGTGAAGATTGTAAACGCACTTGTGAATGTTTTCCTAGTAAACTTTTTTAGTTTTCTAAATGTGTGGCTTCCTTATTTAAAAAACACAATGCATTATGTATGTAAAATGTAAAGGATATGGGGGGCAATGGGTGTTATTTACTAAAGGCAAATCCACTTTGCACTCCAATTTTCTTTCGCTGGGAACTTTTTCAATGCACTTGTAGAGCATAGCGGATTTGACTTATGTAAATGACACCCACAGTGCTTTGTACGAAAACACGGAGCACAGCATTTTTGAGAATACACACATGTCAGACCTGGTGCTGAAAAGGAGTATTTTGGGTGTCAGTTATGCAGGACAAACCTTCTCTAGACCAAAGATTAGGTAGCAAACACACAACATGAGAATAATCTTTTTGGGAAGAAGAGACTGTTACCTCCTTTTGCCCAGAAAGTGCATTCCCACTGTCGAAGGCAAAGGGAAAAAATGTCAAGGTAAAATAAGCTAAAAAGAAGACTGAAATGACAAGAAATCATAGGTTGGTTAAAATATCTGATTTATTAAAAAATGCCTCTCACACATCGTCAGGCAGAGCAATGGCCCCCCTACCCACAAAGTACTCCATATATTGGTCCCGGACCACACGGGCATTTAGAGGGGGCAAGCCTGGACGTGCCACTCGAAGGGCTGTGAGGTCCGCATTTGGAGGGCCCTCCACATCTGGGCCAACGGGCACCACATAGTTCCTGTTATGTCTTTTGAGGAAGTTGTGCAATATGCAACAGGCAAGAACTATGTGGTTCAGTTTGTATTCCGCCAAGTTAA
The DNA here is from genome assembly GCA_028564925.1 of Lithobates sylvaticus. NCBI lineage: Eukaryota > Metazoa > Chordata > Amphibia > Anura > Ranidae > Lithobates > Lithobates sylvaticus. Next base: position 36,738,600 of record CM053031.1, read on the forward strand.
ATGCCGTCAGGAACAGGCGGAAGCGGCTGGCCAGGATGCCAAAAGTGTTCTCCACCACTCTTCTGGCTCTGGACAGCCTGTAGTTGAAGACCCTCTGGTCCGGGGTGAGGGTCCTCATCGGGAACGGCCTCATCGCATGGGGAGTCAACGCAAATGCTTCATCTGCGACAAAGACGAAGGGGAGTCCTTCGGCATTCTCCTCTGGAGGTGGCAAGCACAGACTGCCACTTTGGAGACGCCAGTAGAACTCCGTGTGCGTAATGGCCCCACCATCCGATATCCAGCCGTTCATCCCCACGTCCACATACATAAACTCGTATGTTGCCGACACCACCGCCAACATCACTACACTATTAAACCCTTTATAATTATAATAGTAGGACCCCGAGTTGGGCGGTGGGACGATGCAGACGTGTTTCCCATCAATTGCCCCTCCGCAGTTAGGAAAGTCCCAACGGCTGGCAAAGTGGGAGGCCGCAGTCTGCCATTCCTGTGGCGTGGAAGGGAACTGTGGAGTGAAACAAGAAAAAAAAATTTGTCACTTTGCACCTAAACATTGCAAGCAGATTAGACAATCAACATCTTGGAACAAGAGCATTGTATAAAATTTGAGGCTGGAAAGTATTTGCACAGAAAAGTAGAGGCTCCCCTTCACAGATTACTCACCCCCCCATCAATCCCCCCACTTCTGATGGGACATTGGCAATAACTAGGGTTTTGGGGGGGGGGGGGGTGGTGGACAGGTAACCCTCTGCACTTCATTGATTGGCAAATGGCTCAAAAATGTGGGCTAGTTTGCCCAGACCCTCTGTACTTAACACTATTGGCAGGCCACAGGAAAGATCAAATAACATTTCAACCCCCCCCCCCCCCCCCCAAAAAAAGGCAGGCACAGTGTGACATTATTAAATTACCAAGCAAGCTAATAGGAGGGAAAGAAGACAAAAAATAGGAAATGGAAAGTATGGAGGCAGCCCCTTGCACTACATGCTTTGCTGAATTCATCCCTAAAGATGCGCACTATAAAGAGGTAGGTATATAGTGTGTATGGACCTTGGGAAAGCCAGCAGATAAAGGATTGGTACCATCTGACAGAGCAGTTGGGGGAGGGGGTTCCTAATGAGTTTGCCCCCCCCCCCACCAAAATAAAAAAAAAAAGGGGGCTCTACATGAAGTAAACCACACAGCAAACATTTGTGCATATTTTAGGGGGTGTTTTGGGGCAAACAATACTATGCAGCAGACAAAAGACATTGCTTAAGTGACTAGGCCATAGGTGTCTATTGGGGCAGAAGAGCATGCTGGGGAGGTAAGTGAAGGGGAAAATGCATGAAGGAGAAAAGGGGCACAGCATATTAGAACATATTGCAATCATGGTAATTAGGGAAGGAGGTCAAAAATAGAAGACATTAGCAAACAGAGCATACATAGAAGGGAATAGTAAAGTATAAATGTTACCTTTAATATAGTCCTCCTGCAGGACCTGAATGATGGCAGAACAGGTCTCTGGAATAATGAGTCCCAGGGCCTGGGGAGAGATACCTGAAGAGAACTTCAAATCCTGAAGACTTCTCCCTGTCGCCAAGTACCTCAACGTGGCAACAAGCCTCTGCTCCGGAGTAATGGCTTGTCTCATGCAGGTATCCTGCCGGCTGATAAAGGGGGTCAGCAAAGCCAAAAGACGGTGAAAATCGGGGTCCGTCATCCTGAGAAAGTTCCTGAAATCATCAGGATTATTCTCCCGGATCTCACGAAGCAAAGGCATGTGCGAGAATTGGTCACGCTGAAGCAACCAATTCTTGGTCCACATACTCCTCGTCACTCTGTTCATGGACGGGTCTTGGGTCAAAGCTAAAAGCCCGACACCAATTCCGCGTACAGCACGAACTCGGCGACGAGTACGCACGGGAAACATCGCTCAGAAGGTCACAAAAGGTCGGCTGGTCAGAACGGACAAACAGAAA
>CM053031.1:36745563-36933063 GCA_028564925.1 Lithobates sylvaticus
TGTGCCAGGGGTCACGTGGTCAGTATGCCTAAAAGGGGCCAAAAATGACCATAGTAGGATGAAAGCTTACCAACAGAATTGCCGTTCAATCTGCTGAAATTGACCAACGCTTATGACACCTCCAAAGTGGCTCGAGGACGTACCCAGAGAAAACAAGACAACCTCCACCTAACCACATGCTAATGGTCGGGACCGCCTGGCGCAAAGTCACGGAAGCCGCTCCTAGCCTAAATGAATAGCCAAAGTATGCTTGAAGGTTCAGAACCTGATTTGCCCAAAAAAGGGGACGGTAATGAAGCATGCATAGAGCTGCAGAGAGGGGAGCACTAGGAAGAGGCAACCGGGGACCCCCCTGGGTATATCAGAAGTGGCACTGACGGGCTGGTTTAAAACCAACACCGAGCCCACGCCTTGCCAGGCTCCTGATGACGTGCCGCCTCCCGAATGCTGCGTCTTGCGAGCATGCAGATGTGACGGACAAGACCGGGGTGCCAACCAGTTGATTGACCAAAAGTACGCGAGACCCTGGGCCAGAAGTGCAACTCCCCTGGCCTTAGGAACCATGAAAGGTCAGATACAGCGCTGTCTTAAGCATCAAGCTGGTTCACAACGAAAAGGAGACCCTGTCGGATACGTCATGAAGAATTTAACAACGATGGGAAGACTGCCGAGTACAGCCGGAGGAACTCTTCTGGATCCCTGAGGATGGCTTGACTATAGTGCGCAGACAACGAAGAAAAGCCTGTCGGGGAATGCCGACAACATGAAATGCTGAGTCTCCTCCAGATGCGCGCCAATAGTGCTGTAGGCCGATACGAGTTGGAAGGGGCCAAAAAAAACAAAAAACAGAAAAGCAAAATAGCAACTGGCTGTCGACCATCAGGACTAAGCAACCTAGACCGGAAAGCCTGAAAACATCCTAAGCCATGTCACGAGCCTACCTGGTATACCAAACAAAGATCTTGTCGATCAAGGCTGTTGCGTCGCTCCAAGGAAACCTGATCCATCACCAATGCTGGAAACCTGAAGAGAAGGCGTGCCGCCAGCACCTGTGTCCAAGACCTGGGCCTAATGATACCGGCCCAGGCACAGAGAGGGATCCGGAATCCCCTAAGCCCCAGAGCCAGCAGAAGCTGCTGGAGCTGCAATGGCTGACTTACCAATAGTTCCATACTATTGCGCAACTCCTGGCCGGACAGAGCTAGGACATGGAAGGTAACGTGAAAATGACACAGAACTGGGACAGGAACATGAATTGCGAGAGAAACTTGAGAAGACTGAGAACCTGCGACCGGAAAGTAACTGCGTGAAAGAACGTGACTGGACAAGAACATGAGTAGCGTGATCAAACTAAGACGTGAGTAGCACACGGACCGAGGCTGCACGAAAACGCAACCTGCATAAGAAAAGCCGGTCGCACGAGAACGTAAACCGATGAACAACGAGAGAACCTGGGAAACGAGAGAACATGAAACGTGAGTTGGCATAGAAACAAACAGTTGCATGAGAAACGTAAGTTGCACGAGAAACGTAAGTTGCACGAGAAACGTAAGTTGCACGAGAAACGTAAGTTGCACGAGAAACGTAAGTTGCACGAGAAACGTAAGTTGCACGAGAAACATGAGTTTTGTACGAAATAAGTGAGCAGTGCAAGAAAACAGATGAGGAGACTTGCCACTGAACAAGCCAATTAAAAACGATCATCTCAATCTGTTTAACCCATAGACGTGATGGGAAACCCGCAGTGGAAGAACATGGACAACCCAGCTGTGAAATTACCAGAGAACACAACAATACCCCTGGTACCTAACAAGTGTAAGGATGTGGGTGCAGAAATGACAAGACCAATCAGCGCCGGAATGTGAACCTAATGACCACCCCCCCTACCGTATGCAGTAAGCGAGCCCGAGCAACCTGCCGCGCTAAGACAGGCAATTAAAAACGAACACTCAGGGCTAAGGTACCCACAGAACGTGGTGGGTAGTAGTAAAGGTGTAATGGTGAACGTGCATGTATGACGTATGGACTACAGGCGAGAAGATTGTGGGACGACAATCAATTAAAAACGAAAACCTCAGCCCGTATGGATCTGTAGACGTGACAGATCCTGGATGTAAGCACTAGCTAACGGAAATGCCGCAAACGAAAGGCAATGACATGAAAAGGCATATGACATGCACGAGAACACAACATGAGACACGTAAGGAACGTAAGAAAACACGGAAAACGTAAGAAAACACGGAAAACGTAAGAAAACACGGAAAACGTAAGAAAACACGAGAAACGTAAGAAAACACGAGAAACTTAAGAAAACACGGGAAACGTAACTATGCCTGAGAAACCGTGAAACCGCATGAGAACCAGAAAATTGCATGAGAACCAGAAAATGCATGAAAAACCCCAGCATGTGACCGAGTTCAGCTCAAACACCCAAAGTTTGACATGACCCTACCTCTGCGATCAGTCCCCGACAAGATGCATCCTTCATGATAGGTCTACTTCAGCTCTTCCCATGGTCTAGCACCCAGCAATTCAAATGAGAAACGTAAAATCGCATGAGAAACTAAATGACCCAAAACTTACCTGAGAAATTTAAATCGCAGGAGAAACGTAAATCGCAAGAACATAGGTGCATGACCAACTTACCTGAGAAACGTAAAACCGCATGAGAAATGTAAAATCGCATGAGAAACATAAATGACCCAAAGCTTACTTGAGAAACGTAAAATCGCATGAGAAACGAAAAATCGCATTAGAAACGAAAAAACCGCATGAGAAACGAAAAATCGCATGAGAAACATAAATGACCCAAAACTACCTGAGAAATGTAAAATCGCCTGAGAAACATAAATGACCCAAAGCTTACCTGAGAAATATTAAATCGCATGAGAAACGTGAAAAAGGCATGAGAAACGTAAAATCGCATGAGAACCTAAATGACCCAAAACTTACCTGAGAAATGTAAATCGCAGGAGAAACGTAAATCGCAAGAACAAAGGTGCATGACCCACTAACCTGAGAAACGTAAAAACGCATGAGAAACGTAAAACCGCATGAGAAATGTAAAATCGCATGAGAAACATAAATGACCCAAAGCTTACTTGAGAAATGTAAAATCGCATGAGAAATTTAAAATCGCCTGAGAAACATAAATGACCCAAAGCTTACCTGAAAAACGTTAAATCGCATGAGAAACGTGAAAAGGCATGAGAAACGTAAATGACCCAAAACTTACCTGAGAAATGTAAATCGCAAGAGAACGTAAATCGTAAGGACCCAAGCGCATGCCCAAATTTGCACGGGAAACACAACGCATGGATCGCATGAAAAACATAAAATTGTGGGAGAAACGTAACACGCCTGAGAAACGTAAATGCCCAAACTTACCTGAGAAGTGAACTACAACCCTGCAGCCCCCTAAGAACCCCCCCAAACTGAGATGATAGGCGACATGTGGTGACAGGGCAGGAGAACCGGGTGCCCGGACCTGTGACCGGGGAGGAGCTGGCGGGCGACTGAATCCCCCCCTGCACGCAACACCGGGAGGGGCAGACGGTTGCCCCCCCCCTGGAGACCAACTGTATGGCTAGAGGAGCCATCGGGTGGCCGAATCCCCCCGCAGGAATGCCGGCGGCCCCCTCGAACAGAAGACCTGTCAGGCCGACTCACCCCCCCCCCCCCCATCTCCCAGGGGGACACCGGCGCGGGAGGGAGGGGCGGCTCCCAATTTGAGACAGCGCCGCTGGCGGCCATGCTCCCCCTCCTCCCGGAACCCAGGGAGAAGCGTCTCCCACGTGGAGATGGAGGAGCCGCTAGGCGGCCATGCACCCCCCGCACCCAGGGAGAAGCGGGCGGGAGGGCGGGAGAAGCGTCTCCCACGTAGAGACCGCGGAGCTGTCAGGCGGCCAAGCTCCCCCACCCCCCCCCCCCCCCTCTCCCGGGAACCCAGGGAGAAGCGGGCGGGAGGAGGAAGCGTCTCCCATGTGGAGACAGCGGAGCTGACAGGCGGCCATGCTCCTCCCCCGCCCCTGAACCCAGGGGAAGCGGGCGGGAGGGAGAAGCGTCTCTTCCGCAAATACGGAGGCGGTAGAGTAAAGGGGACAGAGGGGCCGACAGGCGGCCGCAACCCCCCCTCTCCCCCGGCGGAACACTGGGAGACCTCGTGGGGCCCAAGCAGCTTCAGGCGGCTGCGACCCCCCCCTCCTCCGGCGGGTCCCAGGGAGAAGAGGGCGGGCAGGAGAAGCGGCTCAGTCACCGGGAGAAGCGGGCGGCCTCGCGGAGAAATGCTGCCATGACCGGGAAAGCGAAGCCGCCGAGCGTCCTCCTCGCATGATCCGAGACCCGGAAGTGACGTCAGCGTCGCCCCGCAATGACGCCGACACGAGAGCCTCCACCACGAGAGGAGGAGGCAAAGGAGGGCAGGCTTTATGCAGCCTGACTCCTCCTACAAAAACAGGCTGACCTGCGGTCAGCCTTTACATTTGTCTATATTATTTGCATCTGCTGAATTTTGCAGATATTTTATATGCTCTATCTACAAATGACTACTGCTTTCATTACTATGTTTGTATTACTTGACCTTAAAGCGGAGTTCCACCCATTTAAAAGTCAGCAGCTACAAAAAGTGTAGCTGCTGACTTCTAATATTCGGATGCTCACCTGTCCAACGGTCCAGCAGTGCGGGTGAACGTCGCCCCTCTCCTCGCCCCGATCCTCGCCCCGATCCTCGCCCCGATACCGGCATTGTAACTGTGGGTGCCCGGCTGTGGCTTTACAGCCGGGCACGTACTGCGCATGCGTGAGACATGCTGCGTGCTGTGAATGGCCGGGCCATCTTCTGGGACCTGTGATATGTCCCAGAAGATTGCAGGGAGGGAGGGGGGAGAGGTGAACTTCCTTTCTGGCTCTGCGGAGCCCCCGGAGGAAGTGGAAACTGGGTGCCTCTAAAAAGATGGTATCTGCTCCCCCCCCCCCAAAAAAATGACATGCCAAATGTGGCATGTCAGGGGGTCACCTTCACTTAAAGCAGAAGTTCCATTTTTGGGTCGAACTGCGCTTTAAAGTGCTTCTAAAGGCAGAAGATCTTTTTTTATCCTAATGCATTCTATGCATTAAGATAAAAAAAACTTTTGTGTGTAGCAGCTCCCCTAATACTTACAGTACCTGAACCCCCAGCGATGTTGCCTCAGCTGTCTGGGACTCTCCCTCCTCATTGGCCGAGACTGCAGCGGGAGCCTTTGGCTGCTGTCAATCAGTCAGTGAGCCAACGAGGAAAGACAGGGGAAGGGGCTCTGTGAATAAACACACAGAGCAGTGGCTCAGCTCGGGTGCCCTCATAGCAAGCTGCTTGCTGTGGGGGCACTCAACAGGAGGGAGGGACCAGGAGCATTGGCGAGGGACCCAAGAAGAGAAGGATCTGGACTTCTCTGTGCAAAACCACTGCACAGAATAGCTAAGATAACATTTGTTGTTGTTTATAAACCAACAAAAAAAGGGGGGGGGCTTTAATACCACTTAACCTTTTATTAAAAATCTATGTTAAAAGGGGATTCTTTAGGAACTGCCAATGGGGGTGTGTCCCCAAAACATGTAGTGTCTCCAGTCGGCGATGTGTGACTCTCTTTGCTCCCTTGGCATCAGCAGTTCCTAATTGGCCCCAGCCAATAATAATAAATAATAACAATAATAAAAAGTTTTTACTTTGTCTAGTAAAAAGGGTTCTATTTATGTCTACCGATCAGCGCTGTTCACCCCTTTGATTATATTTTCTGTCCTCATTTGTCTATGAGTTCTGGACATTTTTTTCCTCAGTTTAGGCCGATACGTATTCTTCTACATATTTTTGGTAATAAAAATCACAATAAGCGATTATTGATTGGTTTGCGCAAAAGTTATAGCGTTTACAAAATAGGGTAGTTTTATGGTATTTTTATTAATAATTTTTTTTTTTTTACTAGTAATGGCGGTGATCAGCAATTTTTATTGTGACTGTGACATTATGGCGGACACATCGAACATTTTTTACACATTTTTGGGACCATTGTCATTTATACAGCAATCAGTGCTATACAAATGCAATGATTCCTGTGTAAATGACACTGGTAGTGAAGGGGTTAATCACTAGGTGGCAGTGTAGGGGTTAAGTGTGTCCTAGGGGCGTGTTGCTTACTGTGGGGGGCGTGGCTGTGTTGTACACATCACTGATCTCTGCTCCAATCACAGGGAGCAGAGATCAGTGACACTGTTGCTCGGCAGAACGGGGAGATGCTTGTTTACTTTAGCGTCTCCCCGTTCTTCCTCCCCGTGAGGCGATCGCAGGTATCCCCACGGTGATCGAGTCCGCGGGACCCGCGATCGGGCTCCCGGAGGTCCTGACCGGAGCGCGCCACCAGCAGCGTGCACACGATGGCACCATGGCAAATTTAAAGGGACTTACCTGTACGCCCGTTTGCCTGTCCGTGCCATTCTGTTGACGTATATGTGTGTGCGCCGGTCGGGAAGTGGTTAAAGATACTAGGCACATATTAAAAGTGCTTAAAGGGTAGTGAATCAGGCATGGCTGCCCACTCTTGGCAGAAAATAAAAGACCTATTATAACAGAGTGTCATCTTTTTTTTATTTCGATGCACATGAATCTGTGAATGCTACACTTAAATTCTATGGATTATTTCACCGCTGAATATCAGGGAATTCATCATTATCAGAAATCCATGCAGCCCTGCCGTAGATGTTTGTTAATTCCAGGCCTGTGTATGATCCCTGTTTATGAATTTCTGTCTAATTGCTGTTTTCTGGTTGCTTGATCAAGAATGGAAGTCTCACGAGCTTTCAGCCTCTGGAGCTGCATAAAATTGAAAGATTTGCATATGTTAAAATCTGCATGTTTTTGAGGGACAGTAGGAGCATGGTGAATAAAGAATAGTTGGTTTTGTTGTTGGAAGTGACTGTAATTGATTATGAGAGACCTACCTATACAATGAGTCAACTTTTTTATTGCGATCTAAGCTTGTATAAAGTGAAAATGGTCTCTGCTGGTTTCCATTCCACGTGTTACAGTATTGATGAATGGAAACTTTTTTTTTTCTGATTCTATTGTTCTTTGGGTAAAGAAGCATTGCTAAATAACTTATTTTATGGCTTTTCACCTTCCCTGGGCTACATTGGAAGAAAAGGAATTGTCTTGGGCCATGCATAAAATACGCTAACAATAAAGATGGCTAGTTAAAGTGGTAGTAAACTCTGTAAGGGCTCTTTCACACGGGGCGGATCCGTAATGATCCGCCCCGTGAAGATCCGCTGCTCAACGGGGATCGCACAGCTGTTCCCCATTGAGCCGGCTGATGACAGGGCGGTCCCTGCACGCTGTGTAGGGACCGCCCTGTCAGTTCTCCGCTCTCCTCTATGGGGGATCGGATGAACATGGACCGTCTGTCCGTGTTCATCCGATCCGCTCTGCAGACGGATGGAAAAATAGGTTTTCCTCCATCTGCAGAATCGGACAATTGCGGAGGCGGACAATAGCGGGTGTCAGCGGATGCTCATCCGCTGACACCCGCTACCCCATAGACATGCATGTATGTCAGTTTTTCATCCAAAAACGGATGGATGAAAAACGGACATACGGTCCGCATGTGTGAAAGGGGCCTTACACCACTTGTACCTACAGGTAAGCCTATAATAAGGCTTAACTGTAGGTACTGTGAATATCTCCTTAACTTGTTAGTTTAGGAGATATTCAGAGTGCATGCAACCGAAGACATCACCGGTGCATACGCTCTGAAGGTCCTTATTACAGGGCCGGATTTTCAAAGCCTGTGCCAGGAACAGCGGCTCCCGCCGTATGCGTGGGAGTGACGTCATCGTGCTCCCGGCCACTGATGCAGCAGGAGGCGGCGAACCTGGAAGAAATACCGGGGGAAGATAGCAGCCCTCTCAGCAGTGAAATTGCAGCGGTGCATACTAGCACATTATGACTTTTTTTTTTTTTTTTTTAACCACCTTGGGTCTACTACCATTTTTATTGTAAAAGAGGGAAACATAAAATGAGTGCGATCTTTGATACTCTTTTTGATAAAGTAACACATCAATATCTGGCTCAATGGATGTAGTAGCAATTCTAAATGAGTTCTCAAGGTGCTCATCAGATATTTTGGTTCTAATTTTGCCCTTCATGTGCTTCATCCTTGGAAATAGTTGCTCACAAATGTAGGTGCTTCCGAAAACGAATGCCATGAATAAAGCGTGATTGTGAAGAGTGGGATATTTTTCTTTGGGAAGATACAACTTATAAAAGTCCAGTAAAGAGACAGTGGCAAGTTTCTCTTTGGCAGTGTTTGCTAAGTGCAAACACATTTTTACAATAAATTCCCCCAAAAATGAACACTTTTAGGCAAGATTAGGATCTTATGTTGAGCCGCATTCATAGTCGTCTTGGGCCGGATGGGACTCGTGGGCCACAGATTGGACACCCCTGTTTTAAGGGACTGGTCCTTGTTGTTATGTCCAGTGAATACCATGTTTACTAGACTAAAAGGACAGAGCTTCCTGAAACACAATGCAAAAAAACTCTCAAAGAGAATGGAATTCTGGCAGGCCTGTTGGTAATTAAAAGTCCCATTCAATGGATGTATACAAAGAAGGGATGTTTCGGCAGTGCTCCTTAGATAGATATAATGTGGTCTCCCAGAACTTCTGAAATATACAAAGGGCATACACATTTATAACTGTATTACCTTTACTCAAAATGAGTATTCAAGTCTCACTCTTTTCAGTCTGCCCCAGCAAAATAGGAAAACTATTCCAGTGACTAATCTATTATCTACATTAGATCAGATTAAATAAGACATCAAAGGACCAAGATTGAGAGAAAATCAGTTCATATGATGATTAAATCCATCCCTGCATGCAGTTATCACACAACTATTTTCATAATTCTAGAGCAGAGGGTCTTCAAAATTTCTAAGCAATGGGTCAATATACAGTCCTTTAGACTGTAAGGGGGGGGGGACTGAGGTCAGTGGGAGTGGAAAATGTCCTGGTGTCAGTGGGAGTAAACAATGCCCCATTGTTGGTGTATGTGGTAAGAAGAATGAACCATTGTTAGGCCCCTTTCACACTGGGGCGGTTTGCAAGCGCTATTGCGCTAAGAATAGCGCCTGCAAACCGACCCGAAACAGCTGTTGCTGTTCCTTCAGTGTGAAAGCCCGAGGGCTTTCACACTGAAGCGGTGCGCTTGCAGGACGTTCAAAAATGTCCTGCAAGCCGCATCTTTGGCTCGCTATAGGAGCGGTATATTTACCGCTCCTATAGCGCCCGGTCCCATTGAAAACAATGGGGGAGCGCGCCGAACCCGCCCGCAAAACGCCGCAATAGCGGCGGTTTGCGGGCGGTATTGACCCTTTTTCGGCCGCTCGCGGGGGGGTAAAAACACCCCGCGAGCGGCCGCAATGCGCCGCTAAAACGCCGGTAAAAGCGGCGCTAAATATAGCGCCGCTTTACCGCTAGCGCCCCCACCGCTCCAGTGTGAAAGTAGCCTTAGTGTCATTATGAGGAATGTTGCCCCTTCATTGGTGTCAGTGGACGTACATATGCCCAACTGTTGGTGTCAGGGAAAGAATCGTGCCCCATTGTTGGTGTCATTGAGAGGAATTGTGCCCCATTAGTGTAATTTGAAGGAATAGTGCCCTTTCATTGGTGTCAGTGGGATGACATACGCCCATATATGTCAGTGGATGGAATAGTGCTCCAAGGGCTGGATAAAAACAAGCAACAGGCCGCATCCGACCCCTGGGCTGCAGTTTGGAGACCTCTGCTCTAGAGATTTGGCAAGGGTTTGGAATGCTTATTATTTTCAGTTTTGCAATGTGCATGTACAGCCAGGTTTGCATTCATCATAATGGAACTTTTGGAGCATTGGATTGATAGACATCTCTAAGCCTTGGATCAGCTGTATCATTTAAAAAATAAATAAAATAAAAAAGCAGCCTGTAAAAGGAGAATATTGGAGACCCTTTGGTGGACCATAATTCCTCATATTGTTCTCTTCAGGAGCTATGACCTCACAGAGAATTTCCTGCATCTGACATTTGTAAAGTGCAGTAATGGTGTAGGGTCTGGTGAGAACAGAAGTGAACAATGGAGGATGTGGCATGTGACACACCCATAGGCATGTTGGATGTGAGATTTTGCTGGAGGCCATAGTTGTTTTTGAGAATAAAGCTGGTCCTCTCCACCAGCTGGAGATTTATGGATTAAAAATCTCTTTTGCATCTCCTTTTTTTTTACCTTTTAACTTTATGAAATTACACAAACATGGTAAACATTTTTTGAGATTTTAGTGATTGGCCTTAGAACTACTGGCCATAATAATCCGATAATCAGACATCAATTTGCCATTGTGGCCAACCATAACCTTTTATTTTATATTAATATGTTAGGTGATGCATTTATGGTTGGAAAAAATCTGCAAAGTCTTTAATTCTTGGAAGGGCATGTTTTTGCTCCATAGGGTGTAATGATCATTAAATACTCCATAGGGATGACATATAAGTTATAATACTTACCTAATTGATTACCTGATAAGATGAGCAGGCCATAGCCATCCAAAGTCTTCATCCAATCCTATTGATGTGCATTGTGCAGATACCTACTAGCAGTGTAGGAATTGGCAAAATCCACCTCGGCTTGGACACCCTGACTGCAAACTTCTAAATTAAGACCCACTGTTCTGAGCCGTACAACCTTTGAATGAAGTATGCAGTGGAATAACGTCCTTACAGGAGGTCTCCAATTTACAAGCCGACATCAATGCACTGTCTAATTGGGCGACTATGTGGCAAATGAGGTTTAATGTTGATAAATGTAAAGTTATGCACTTGGGGGCTAAGAATATGCACGCATCGTACATGCTAGGGGGAGTACAACTGGGAAAATCCGTAGTGGATAGCTGGGGTTTTTTTTTTTTTGCCTTCCTCTGGATCAACTGTGGGTATAGAATTGGGTATATTGGATTGTACGATATTTTTTATTTCTTTCTTTTTTTTTTTTAGGGTTGAACTGGATCGACTTGTGTCTTTTTACAGCCTAGCTAACTATGTAACAATGTAACTATGCAGTACATAGCCTTGCTAAACATTTGGCTGTACAACACTGCCTTTGTAGGTATTTTGTATGGGAAACATACAAAAAAATATATAGATTTACTTACAATAATGCATTAGGAAGAAGTGCATACTAAGACAACCATTTTCCACTATAGTGAAACAGAATCTTCAGTTGCTCGTTATATTCCCTATATAACTTTTCATAAATCAGAAAGTGCTTTCTAAGAAAAAAAAAAATTGTTCCTGGAGACAAAATTAGAAAATTGCTTAAAATTGCAGCGATCCATAGTCTCAGGTTCAGTCCCCATTATCCTCAGCTAATCACTTAAGTGATTGTGCAGCCATTAGATTGTGACAACCACAACAAAGTAAAGAAACAGCATGACTTAGAAGGCTTTAAAAGCAAGCTTTAGAGATTCCTGAAAACAAACATGAGTATTTCTTCTGTTGTTGACATCTTTTTTTATTTAATTTATTCTTTTAAGGCTTACCATAGTTTTCAATTTGAAGAGAATATGATCTACTTTGAATTTGTGGTTAAAATTTTACTTCAGGAAACTATAAATGACACAGATGTATTAATTCATTAATACATAATTAGATGTCAATTTTAAATCTCAACAATGCCATTGTTCATTGAGAACTACAAGCCGGCAGCCATCTAAGGATGTTGGGACATGTAGTGCATTCATTCACAGAAATCTGTGAATGAATGACGTGGCCATGTGACAGCTAGTACAGGAAACTTCTCCCCGTACTGCTGTCACACAGATCGCTGAGCGGTTTGCAGGAGAGGGAACATGTTACATTTTCCACCCCAAAAATGGGTGGAACATGTTCCTGAAGGTGAACATATCCTTTAACGACTTCAGCCCCGAGCCTCTTTTTTACACTTGTTGTTTACAAGTTAAAAAATGTTTTGCTAGAAAATTACTTTCCCCCAAACATATATATATATATATATATATATATATATATATATATATATATATATATATATATATATATATATATATATATATATATATGCTTATAATATACATATTATATATATTTTTTTTAACACCCTAGAGAATAAAATGGCAGTCCTTGCAATACTTTCTGTCACACCGTGTTTGCGCAGTGGTCTTACAAGCACACTTTTTTGGGAAAAAATACACCTTTTTTTAATAAAAAAATAAGATAACGGTAAAGTTAGCCCAATTTTTTTTTATATTGTGAAAGATAATGTTACACCGAGTAAATTGATACCCAACATGTCACGCTTCAAATTTGTCCCCGCTCGTGGAATGGCGACAACCTTTTACCCTTAAAAATCTCCATAGGCAATGTTTAAAAATGTCTACAGGTTACCGTACCAGTTTTGAGTTAGAGGAGGTCTAGAGCTAGAATTACTGCTCTCGCTCTAACAATCGTGGCGATACCTCACATGTGTGGTTTGAACACCATTTTCATATGCCGGCGCTACTTTAAAAAAAAAATATTTTGGGTCACTTTTATTCCTATTGCAAGGAATATAAACATCCCTTGTAATAAAAAAAAGCATGACAGGACCTCTTAAATATGAGATCTGGGGTCAAAAAGACCTCAGATCTCATATTTACACAAAAATGCAATAAAAAAAAAAAAATAATACTAATTGAAAAACATTTAAAAATTCTCCTCTAAGAGCTATGGGCGGAAGTGACATTTGACGTTGCTTCCGCCCTCCCATGCCATGGAGCCGAGCAGGGGCCATCTTCCCCTCAGTCGGCAGCCAGTCATCCAAGGGAGAGGACATGAGCATCTCCGCCGCTACCGACGGGTCCGGTAAGCTTCGGAGATGACAGGAGCGCGGCGGGAGGGGCAGCTCTCCCGCCGCAGATAAAAGTGATCTCGCTGTGAATCATCATTATTGGGGCATAACCCCAGTATTTAGCTTTAAAGTACCAATGTACGGGTATGGCGATTTGCATGAAGTGGTTAACCACATCCCACCTGGCCTATAGCAAAACGATGGCCGAGCGGTGGTTTAATTGTTGAGACTGGACGTCATATGAGCAGCGCGGCGATCAGTGGTGTGGTGTGTTGCTCGGACATACCGCATCTCTGATAACGGTTATGAATAGGCTGTTTACCATGTGATTAGCTGTGTCCAATCACAGCTGATCGCAGTGTAAATAGGAAGTGTCGGTTATCGGCATTCCTCTACTTGCGCGACCAGCGCATAAGTAGAGGAAAGCTTATGAGCAACGTTCCTGACAAGGGGGTCTGTGCTGATAATCAGTGCAGCCCCATCAGTGCCCGCCAATGCCCACCAATGCCAACCAGTGATGCCCCCACCAGTGTCTATCAATGCTGCCTTTCAGTGCCCATCAGTGATGCCTGTCATTGCCTCCTCATCAGTGCCACCTGTTAACCTCTAAAATTTATATTTCTGATTTATTAATCACAAAATATGATATGGGTTAAATAAGAGTTATATTGACCAGGAGGAAAAGCTTTAAATATAATGGCATTTATTAAAGGTAGTTAAAAGTCTAGCTAATACACAAATCTCTAGCTATGGTTTTACATCAAGGCATGAAATGCTAGGTTGGAATAAAAAATATATATATATATATGAAGGAATGTAGATTATATTCCTTCAGACCGTGATCTACAAGCATGTTTAGTTACAAATAGCAGGGCATGCCTTCCCCTGCTAGCTACCATTACCTTGGCTCCATTCTGCTTGCTGGTTTCCCAGAAAGAGAAAATTGCCGCATTTTCTTCTGAGTATATCACTTAATACTGATGTCTCATTGGTTGGCATAGCGTGACTTCTGATTGGTTATCTTCCCTATACTTAGTCTAAGCCAGCCCCCTTTAATGCAACTACTAGTGATTACCTCAGTCTCAGTATTGAGTATGAGTTGGGCTACTTCATTGTTTACCCCAGCATGGGGTCCTTTTGAAGTGAATAGGTGAAAAACAATGGAATTGGCTCTCCATTGTTTGTGTATACAAGCCTTGGCCCCGCATTGTCTGCAATTAACAAGAGCTTGGGAGAAAGGCGGTTGGCACCACCATCCTAGATACAAGCCAAAAGAGATATATTCATAATTACAATATTTCACAGCTATTAATGGAGATTTCCCATAAACTCATAAGGCAACACACCTATCAGTGCTGCCTATCAGTGCCCATCAGTACCGCCCATAAGTGCTGCCTATTAGTATCCATCATTGCCGCTTATTAGTGCCCATAAAGGCTGCCCATCAGTGCTGCCTATCAGTACCCATCAGTGTGCATATTAGTGCCACCTTTCAGTGCTTCATATCAGTGCCCATCAGTGCTGCATTTTAGTGCCTACTCATTAGTGCCCATCAGTGCCACCTCTTTAGTGAAGGAGAAAAATTACTTATTTACAAAATTTTATAACAGAAATGCAGAAAAGCTTTTTTTTTTTTTTTTTCAAAATTTTTGGTCTTATTTTCATTTGTTTAGCAAAAAAAATAAAAAACTCAGTGGTGATTAAATACCGCCAAAAAAAAAAAAAGCTCTACCTGTCTCAAAAAATTATAAAAATGTAGTTTGGGTACAGCATTACATGACTGCACAATTGGAATTCAAAATGCGACAGTGCTGAATGCTGAAAATTGGCCTGGGCAGGAAGGGTGTAAAAGTGCCCGGTATTAAAGTGATCAAATACTGTAAGCAGCAAACTTAACTCCAGCTAACACTTTTTAAGCAGTTACATTCCTTATTTTTCCTTTGGGAAAAAGTTATGAAGCATATGAATTATAGCTGACCGTTTTTAAAATAGCACCAGTGTAATAGTTTCTTCCAAACCCTGTAATTTTCACTTTTGCTGAGCAGCTTAATCTTCATGTAAATGTGATAAAAAAATAAATAAAGGCATGCAGAAAGAAAAAAAAATCATATACTTAATGCTATCATTACAGGTAATAACCACATACAGTTACCAGAATATAATATCTTTCTTTGTAGTGGTGTTGGCTACCAGGACATGCCAATAATCCATGCATGCTCTGTTTCCAGGTTAATCTACGGATTCGTCTCAGCTTCCCTTAGGCCGTTAACGCTGTTTTTACTATGTCCAGTATTTAATGATCATTGCACCCATTTCCAATTATTTAATTAAAATGAAATTTGGTCAACAAAATGAGCCAATTATATTAATATCCAAGCAAATGGTCTAAGAAACACAAGACTTGCTTATCCAGCAAGTCCACTGATAAATTAAAGTATAATTTTATTACTGCGATCTTGTATGAGTATTTCCAGAATTCAATCTTGCTGGATCGCTCAGGCGGATAATCTAAATGTGTACGTTGTCACTTAATACATTAAGGGCCTTTTGTTCAATAACAATAAAAATGAGGCGCTCGTCAAAGCCTCGATATTAACGAGATATCACAATACTGATATGAAAAAGATATTTGACTTTTTTTCCCCCCATTTAAACAAATTTTATTTAGAGGCGCAATCTCGGTTGCCCTGACTACAGTGATCAGCAAGAATTGATTATCTTGTCTTTCTTAGGGCAAACAACTGCTTTTCGAAAAAAATAAAATTGGAAAATTGTTGCGTATTCTATGTTTTAGCTTTAATTTGATTTGTTATTGTCGATGTTTATCCCGAAATATAATGAACTGCATATCTTGCCTGCTGATAGCTAAATGAAACATTGTTGTATAATTCAATTTATGATAATTTAGTAACGTACGGTAGAAGAATTGTTTTATTACATTATTCCCAGCATATTGTTGATTTGTACCAATGCTGGCCGTGCGCTGACAAACGTCTAATCCATTCTGACAAAAGATGAATTTATGGCTGAAGAAGACTTTTCCGTAGTCATCATTCATAAGCTTACCGCAACTTTTATATATATTATTTATTTATAATATATGAACCACATTAACACGCAGGGCAGAGAATAGACACTGATTAGGGTAGAATGAGCCCCTAGGCAAGGTTGCAGTTTTTTTTTTTTTTCAAAACAATTTAACATTTATTTATTTTTGTTTTTTTTTTCCCAACAAATTTATTTTATTTAGAGGTAAAAAAGCATTTACAGAGAGCTCTATAGACAGTTCAACTATGAGAGTACATACAGCACCAATATACCGTCAAATGGAGAATTAAAACATTTCGGTTGAAATTCTTATGTATAAAGTTCCTAGACCCACCTTGTGCTTCAATTTGTGATAGTTTGCCCCAGGCACCTAATTCCCAGCAGGGTAGGTTGCAGTTTTTTTTTAACTTTTCTCCATCCTTTGAATAAAACTGCTAAGAAATGCAATTGCCACATTTGTATTTTCTGTACTAGCCTGAAGGTTGTAGCGAACCCGCTAGATATCCACCAGGCCTTGGGTTCCTGCATGGGTTGCTTTGTGAACTGTCATCTGATAATCCTAGGTACTTTTCATTGTTTATGAGGGGGCTGGGCAGTTGTGTTTGTCTTGAGCACTTGCCTACCTGGCACTTTTACCCCCTTCCTAACCAGGCCAATTTACATCTTTCAGTGCTGTCAAACGTAGAAATTGAAATTGCGCAGTCCTGCAACACTGAGCCCATATGAGATTTTTATCTTTTTTTTTTCACACAAATAGAGCTTTCTTTTGGTGGTGTTTATTCACCACTGGGTTTTTTAGAAACCCGAAGAGTTAGAATTAAAAAAAAAAAAAATGTTTTATAGTTTTTTATAAAATTTTTCAAACGGGTAACTTTTCTCCTTCACTGATGTGTGCTGATGAGGCTGTGCTAGTGGGTACTGATGAGGCGGCACTGATGGGCACTGATGAGGTGGCACTGATGAGGGGGCACTGATGAGAAGGCATGGATGAGGCTGCACTGATAGGTGGCACTGAGGGGCACTGATTGGCAGCACTGATGAGCACTGATTGGCAGCACTGGTGGGGACTGCACTGATAATCAGGACACTGATAATCAGTGCCCTGATTATTAGTGCCGATGTCCCTTTAACACAAGCTGATTATCAGCTCTTTTTCTCTCCTCATGCTGTCGGCGGGGAAAGAAAAGCCACTTTTTTTTTAGGGTTAGGGTTTCCCTTCGAAGAACAATGTTATTACTCTGGGATTGTACTAGGGACCTACAAAGGTTAAAGGTCAGCACGCCTGTCCCCATAGGTCAAAGGTCAGGAGGTGTGGCTGACCCACCCCCACCAAAGTGTTCTGCCTTCCCCAACTAAGTTGGGAATGAACAAATCGGGGCATGAACAAGTCGGGGAAATCGCTTTGCTTTCGTGGGTCATTGGACACAGCTGATCACGTAGTAAAGGGTCGCTGTGATTGGCCCTTTACCCCAGTCTGTGATCAGCTGAGTCTGAAGGACTCAGTGATCACAGGAAGACCTCCGAAACGGGAAGGCCTTGAAGAGTAGGCTCTTTTAGTTGTCTTAATCTAGGAGGTGACTGAGCATTTGATGCTGACTGACCCTGCCTTAGGCCACGCTGGAACCGAGACCATATTTCAGCTTTCCTAAGTGAGAAGGTAGCTGCCAAACAGGCCACCAGCCTTAGCTCAACATCCAGGGGATGTGGTTCTCTCACTCAACCAAGAAAAGACAGCAAATTTACTTCCTGGTTAAATTGGAAGGAGAAAGACACCCCATGGATAAAAGCAGTCTGGATTTTTAGGACCATTCTGTTCTGTCCAGGTATAATGTTAAGTGAGGCTCCTTGAGTACAAGGGCTGCAGTTCTGACATCCTTCACAGAGGTTGTAGCAACCAGAAATGTGGTATTTAGGGTTGCAGAGTGTAGTCAATTCTGTAGGATAGAAATGAGGCCTTGATGGAAATGGGGACCATAAGCAAGTTCCACATAGGGAACAAATGGTTTCCTGTGAGGCCTATAACTTCATGCAAGCCTTTTAAGAATTGCATCATTAAAGGGTAAGGACTCCTTAGACCTCTGCAAGTGCAGACAAAGCTGAACTTTGAGCTTTTAAACATATTTGAACCTATGCCCCTGATTAGCCCCAGTTGTAAGAACTGTGGAACCTTGGCTGGTTTAGGTGATGAAGGACTCCACGCTTCGCTGTGTGAGATCTGTATAATTTTCCCATAGTCTTAGGTAAATCTTATTCATGAAGATCTCTGGATTGACAAGGTAGGCACTACCTTCACTATGCATAATTGACCTGGTAGCCACTGCCTCTCAACTTCCATGCCATCAAAAGTAGTCTCTTGAAGCTGGATGGAAAAAAACTCTCCATGAGAGAGCGAATCCGTCATTACTGGAAGCAGTGGTGATTCAATGATTAAGGGCAGGAGAGAGAGACACTAGAGCCTCCCAAGCCAAAAATTGTATATTTGCAATTATTGATACAGGAAGCTCCGCTGACAGCCTAAGGATTCTACCCTTCCACTGTTGTCTAGGCATAATACAAATCTTGCTGCTCTTGCTAAAAAAGGAGTGAATGACAGAAGTGCTTTGAACACTACTCGGTTGAAGAAAATGCAATACTATTCCTCATAAGCTTAACATCCCATAACCTTCTAGGTGGGGTCTGATGTCATAATGTTCCGTCTGAAAACAATTGGTCAGTTACGAAAAACCAAGGATACTCCGGCATTGTTCTGCTGGAAGAGACTTCACTCCCAATGCACCTTTGGCTTTCTCTGTCAGAGGATGGAAATTACCTTGTTTCAGTTCTACTGAATTTTTCCTGTCGCTATTGCAGACAGTAAGACCTTTGTGAATGCCCTGGGGGAGATGTACAGACCGAAGGGGAGGAACTCACTGGTAAAGGAATTGAGGATGAATTGGGACAAGTAGGTGTCTGATAAACCTACAGGAGAATCCTGCCTCCCAGATTTATTAATAATATAATTGATTGGAGGTTTCCCATCTTGCACAACTAACATCCTGTGCTGCTTGTAAAAAAAAAAATATTTTTTATTTTTCTAGGAACAGAGGGGAACCAAATCCTCATCTCCTCTGGTTATCCAGAACCTTAACGGTTGCTTTTTTTTTTTTTTTTTTTTTTCGGTCCAGCTACAAACTGGAACAGAATTTTTTACTTTTCCATCAACTCTGGTAGCCTGGCTGACTGGAAGAGATTGAAAGGTGGACTTCCCACTTGTCAATGTTATAAGGTCGTTATGCTCATTGAATTATCCCCCTGCATGGGTGAGTTTTCATGTTATACTTTTTTGATAAAAAATTATTGTAACTAGAAAGGCGGACCTCCCCTGAACTTCCACCAATGTCACGCCAATATAGCTGATATGGCCCACTGATCCTGAAGGTTTTCCCTCCAGGTGTGTGCATAAAGCTTTGCACAGGCACCCCCTGGATTAGTGCACCCTTAGAAGGGACTTCCGCTGGTATCCTAGGACAGGAGCCTTAGATCTTTTAAGGCTTCAATAATGAAGATTGGGTACTTCTCCAGTTAGTTTACTAATCTTTTCCCCCCCGTAGGATTGTGCCTCCTGGTGTCTACTTGGGAGTCGCCACCTTTATGCTGGACCTTTGAGTTTTCTGTTTTTTTGTCAGATGATATTCGCCCTGACCCTCTAATGGTCACCCTTGAGATGGCTGTCTCCTGTCTACTCCCGAATAGATTGGATCCGTGTTCTGGTGTCTTACACCATTTTTTTTTTTTTTTTTGCGGGATCGACCGACCATGGCTTCAGCCATAATGCACTTCTTGCCGTGACCGCGGGAAACACCGCTCTTGAAAAACGTCAATTGACGTCTGAAACATTCACCACAGAGTATGCCGCCAATTCCAGCTCCTACAAAGCTGTTACCGCCTTGTCTCTTTACTTTTTCCAGACGGGCTTATTTAAAGGGTTACTCCACTTTTTTAATCTGCAGGGCTGCAATTTTCCTGTTTGTATGACTGGTTTCACTGATTTTCCCAGAAGTCTGCTTCAAGATAAGTCAGATTTTTTGGCATCCACTGCAATAAAAAAAAAAAAATCATTTTGATAAGATATTCCCAATAGGGATGCAGACCCTGCCACTTTCCCAGCTGGTTGACAATTCTGAAACCACTCCCATTAGACTCATTCAGCAC
Organism: Lithobates sylvaticus; assembly: GCA_028564925.1. NCBI lineage: Eukaryota > Metazoa > Chordata > Amphibia > Anura > Ranidae > Lithobates > Lithobates sylvaticus. The sequence goes on from CM053031.1 coordinate 36,765,700, forward strand.
ATGGGTTGGTTATTGCTGATGTGCCAGTACCTGCAGATGCTACAGTATGTAGGAGCACTTCAGATCTAGATCTAATTTTCAGACTAGAGCCTCCTTGAATGTGACATGTCTTGCCAGCTACATTCATGATGCATCCATCATTGGAGTAGACTGCAGCAGGTTGACCTCTAGCTTTTTCAGGGTATACAGTGGATAGCCTGTTTAGGAGGGCATTTTTTCTCTTACCCTTTTCAACTATTCCTGGATTAACTCTTCCAGTTGTTAAGTGAAGGAAATTAGTACTTTTTAAACTTGTGGAGAGTTTCCTCCACTTCAACCCAGGCAATTGTGTCCTTATCTGCCCCTGCAAAAAAAGTCTCTATTGGGCAATCTTCAAAGCTTGCGCAAGCTTTCGTATTTGGACACCACCTACTGGTTCTGGTTGGAAGCGCTATGCAATTTATGCACTGTAGCTTATCAAGTAATGACTTTCCACCACAAATGCAGCAACCATTAGGGTAGGCTGGTAATATGTGATGTTTGTAAACGGGGAGCAAACAAAATGAGAGGTGAGATGATGACATTGATCAATCTTGCCTGTATGTCTGCCCTTTATAAAACGGTGACTGTTCTGGCTTTAGCAGGCTCTCTTCATCTTGAGGTCCTTGCAGGGCTGTATAGTGCTTGTTAATTTGACACACTAGCTTGGCGGGCAATGACTTTCCACAACAAATGCAGCGATTATTAGGGCTGGTAGTTCTGGTTGGAAGCGCTATGCAATTTATGCACTGTAGCTTGTCAAGCAATGACTTTTCACCACGAATGCAGAGACCATTAGGTCTGGTAATCTGTGGTGTTTGTAAACGGGGAGCAAACGAAATGAGAGGTGAGATGATGACATTGATCAATCTTGCCTGTATGTCTGCGCTTTGAACGGTGACTGTTCTGGCTTTAGCAGGCTCTTCATCTTGAGGTCCTTGCACAGCTGTATAGTGCTTGTTAATTTGACACACTAGCTTGGCAGGCAATGACTTTCCACAAATGCAGCGACTATTAGTGCTTGTAATTTGTGATGTTTGTAAACGGGGAGCGATGATAATGATGGGTGAGGTGATGAGATTTAATCAACATTGCCTCGATGTCTGTTCTTAGATGGTGACTTGTCTTGACCGTCAGAAGGCTCCCTCCATCTTGTAGTCCTTACAGGACTATAGATATTGGCTCTCTTTTTCTCAATCTTCACTACTTACCTAATCCCTATACCTTAATGGGTGGTCTGACTGGACAGCGTTTCCCATAGGAACAGAGCAAAGCAGCAGATTGAAATGAAGGACAGGATAATGCTAAGTCTCCACTACTGCGACCTGAAAGTCGCATGATTTGCTGCAATTTTGATGCAACTTGGAACAGTGCTTGTTATATTCTTAAGGTCTATGAACACAGATATAAATGAACGGTACTAGTTGTAAATCATGGGGTACGGCTTGTCATACGACTTTGCAGTAACAAGTCGCACTAGTGGAAGCCAAGCCCTAACACAGTGACCCAGAGCAAGCATTGAAAAGGAGATGGGGAAAAACACAGGTGAAGGCCATAAAAAGGGAAACATACCTGCAAACAATGACCACATAAGCATCCAGCATGCATGAGTAGAGAGCTCCACCATTTGTTGCCCAAAAAACTCCATAAAAAAACATTTAGAACTCACATTTGCCATTAGTGATGATATCAGTGCCTGAGCCTGTTCAGATCACTAACCTGGAAAGCTCTAGCCAGGAAACACAGAGGCCGCATCACTTCCTGCCTCTCATGCTCAGAGTATACTTGCACTGTTGCAGCCATCTTGGAAATGGCAAACGCCCATAACACAGAGAAAGAAGTAAAAGGCATATAGAAAGCAAAGGAAACGCTGTCACTTACGTCAAAGCTTGTTTAAAGCTTTCTTTGAGAAGCCTGCACCACCAGAATGGGGCTCAAACCATATAGCTCATTTAGAGGCTGTACAGGAAGGACTTCCACCCAGGAGAGGCTGAAATATGCCCCCCCAGACCACCAGAATGGGGCTCCAACCATATAGCTCATTTAGAGGCTGTACAGGAAGGACTTCCACCCAGGAGAGGCTGAACCTGGCTGGGGCGTCAAACGGTAAGGGATACCTCGCGATTTCAGTCCTGATCAGGTGAGGAAAAAAAGGAGAATGTGGGGGCGGGGGCCCTCTCAAGGTTTAATAGTTACGTGGTCCTATCAGGTTGTGGGGGCGGAGCCACAACCCATATGTGTATGCTGCCATGATGCGACAGGAAAAGTAAATTTGAATATGATTAACTACTGCTAGTTCTACCATGGCCTAGATTAAAGGAAATCTTTAGAGAAGCTTTTAATAATTCTGAAAAGGAGAACATTGAAAACTCAGTTACACCAGATATACATGAAAATGTGTGTATTAATGTGTGTCGCCATACATTACTTCTGCTGTGAGTAGACATACTGTATAAGCCAGATTCAGGAGGAACAACTGTAATTACTTATTTTCACTAGTAGGAGCATTACCACTATTCTGTACACAAAATGTAACATCCACCAGAATTACTTGTACATCTGTTTTTAATTTGCTTTAACCACTTTCAGACCGGACCATTTTGCTGGCCAAAAAACAGACGACTTTTTGCGATTCGCCACTGCGTCGCTTTAACTGACAATTGCGCGGTCGTGCGACATGGCTCCCAAACAAAATTGACGTCCTTTTTTCCCCACAAATAGAGCTTTCTTTTTGGTGGTATTTGATCACCTCTGCGGTTTTTATTTTTTGCACTATAAACAAAAAAAGAGCGACGTTTTCGAAAAAAACTTTCGAAAAAAATATTTTTTACTTTTTGCTATAATAAAAATCCCCCACAAATGTATAAAAAAACTTTTTTTTTTCCTCAGTTTAGGCCGATACGTATTCTTCTACATATTTTTGGTAAACAAAAATCGCAATAAGTGATTATTGATTGGTTTGCGCAAAAGTTATAGTGTTTACAAAATAGGGGATAGTTTTATGGCATTTTTATTAATATTTTTTTTTTTACTAGCAATGGCAGTGATCAGCAATTTTTATTGTGACTGCGACATTATGGCGGACACATCGGACATTTTTGACACATTTTTGGGACCATTGTCATTTATACAGAAATCTGTGCTATACAAATGCACCGATTCCTGTGTAAATGACACTGGCAGTGAATGGGGTTAAGTGTGTCCTGGGGCGTGTTGCTAACTGTGGGGGGCGTGGCACATCACTAATCTCTGCTCCAATCACAGGGAGCAGAGATCAGTGGCACTGTTGCTAGGCAGAACAGGGATATGCTTGTTTACTTTAGCATCTCCTTGTTCTTCCTCCCCGTGAGAACGCGGGTATCCGGCGATCAAGTTCGCGGGATCCAACTCACGGAGGTCCCGGCCGGCGGCCCGCACTCAATGGCAGCTGGAGCTCCCTCCCCTGTCACCATTTTTCTTTTGATGTCGGGAATACTTGTCAGAAGTGATTCATGCAGATAGCAGAGGAATGAGGCAGCAGACAGAAATTACACCTAGTGCTCTGGATAGAGACATGTACACACTATAGAGGTATATTCTTTGTTCATATTTCAGGTCTGCGGTTTACAACCACTTTAACACTTTTCAGTATTTTTTGAATCACAAAAGTTGAAACTTCTGTGAATGAATGAGCTACAAGTGCCACCTGCCTCTACCTTGATCCATATCCGGGCTCTGAGGACGGGGCATACTACACACCCTGTGTATTTGAATAAAGTTTTGGGTGTGCGTAAGCCTGGAGCTAAACTTCAGGACTTAAGGATCAATCTTTCCAATTAGCAATATGTGTGCTTTTAATTTACCTACTGCTGCTAACATTTTAAATTAATTATTTTCTTGCAAAACAACTTGGGAAATTAACTGATGCAAAGCATCCTTTATTTATAATTAACAACTACAGAAGCAAATTTCTTCAAATCCACTCCGTTGATGATCTCTCTGATTCTCAAGTGCTGCTTTTTTAACAGGAAAATTGTCTTGCTAAGAACACTGGGGTATAACACCCCTCATTTCTGATTGACCACTCTCCTTTGTTGGAAAAATTCTGAATTGGAAACTCAAGGGCCACACCCAAAAATTTGAGTCCAAAATCAAGTTTATGCCAAATATTAACTGGGTACAGTAGGCAGCTGTATCCAGGTAATATGTGGAATAAATGGCATTTCAGACTCAAATCTTTGGGTATGGTGCTTCAATTGCCAGTTCAGAATTTTACCTCCATAACCCAGGGTGGGCGTGGTAACCCTTCGGTGTGTGGGGGCTGTCTACCCACCAATCAGATACCCTACTGGGCCATACCAACAAAACAGTGTCATCAATTGTAACATGAAATGATCATCTGTCTTCAGTTTTTAGGTCCCAGCACCATTGATCCACCCCCCCCCCCCCCCCCCCAGAGCACTGCCCTTTTATGTCACTTTCTATAGGCCCTTGCTGCCATTTACAGGCATCTAGAAATGAAGATTACACAAGTATTTTTAATGCAAACTTACAGAAGTTTATGAATATCTGCAATGGGCAAAATGACACTTCATCCTGGTCAATATTTAATATAAAAGTGTATATTTTAGTATTATAGACCTAGCAATAAAAGACATAAGACCTATATAAACCTAAATGATAGTAGGAGTTTAATCACGCATTGGCAGCTTCACTTTTTAATAAAAAAAATTCAAGATTTGTCGGAAGAGCAATCCATAAAAAAAAAAAAAAATTCTCCCCGCCAAAATAGTAATGTCACATTTAGTAATACCACTTTTAAGATCCATCGAGTAAACTTGATATAAAGCTGCTATTTGCAGTTTGTAATAAGGCTTTCCTGAAAGCTGCATTTGCTCAGAGCAAGGAAACACTAGGATGTTCGCATCTGGGAAAGTGAGAACAGTGATGAATGTCAAACGCACTTGCCAGCGGACTGAAGAAGAAGCATATAAACTCTAATGTATGCATTTGTTTTGCTCCAAGAAAACACAGAGAGACATCAGATAAGCCAAATCTACTAAAAATGGTGACTTTAAATTGTGGCCACGGGCAATGTAATCAATCCTGCAATAATTAAAAATTATTTTCTAGTTTATAGAGGGGGAGGGATAATGGAAGCTGTTAAGGTCAGGAATTTTTGTTGAAGCTAATTCTAATTTAAAAGATTAATAAAATTGCTTTTAGTGATCTTAGAACTTTAAATGGTTTTACATGAATAATGTAATTATTTTTTTTTTACTAATGATACTTTTAGTAAAGTTTACATTTACAGTAATTATTGGCCCTGATTCAGGAAGAATAATTAAGGCTTATTAAAGAGTTATCCTTTAATATGGACTCTGTCCAAAAAAGTCAAAGCAGAGGGTCAAGTCACCAGCTGATTGTGTTCCCAATTTTTGATTTACCATGCCTTGTTTCACACAGCATTCATAAAGAGTGTCATCCTTTTGGGGGCATTCATAAAGAGAGGGACCCTTTAGAATTCCATTGGGCCTTCACGCCAAAATGTTGTTTGCACTGGATTCATATATCTGTCATAAACAGGTACATGAATTTGTTGAGGACACTGGACCCTCCTTCCTCAGTACACTTCTTCCTCAATCAATGTGCCATTCACACAAATAGGTGCATGGTCAATGAGTTTTGTTGTGGTGTTAGGAAACTGAGTTCCCCATCAGGTCCACCTCTCCTTTGACTCATCGTTTCCCAAATATGGCATTCTCCTATTTGGATAATGACATTACCAGCATCCCCACCCATTTTGTTTACATTTGGCCAAGGAACCTCCAGGCCAACAGCTGAATGAAGCCAGGGATAGAGCCCTGTGTGAGAAACTGTCACATTTACGATAGCTTCCCAGCACAGACATGTCCTGTCCTGAGCTCTGGCATCTCTCTGTATGCCAACTTACAGCTTGGTCTTAATTACCGCCAGTTTCCTGATTTAAAAATTAGAGGTTCTTAAAGTGGAGGTAGTAAGAAATACCTGAATTTGTCACCATGTTGGTACTGTTCCCAAAACTGACACAATTGCTTGCCAGAATTGGGTGCCAGGTAGCTTTAAAGAGAACTACCACCAGACATTTGTCATGAATAGCTTTATTGAATTTCTCAGAGTGCCTCTGTGTGGTGGCAGCCACCCTGGTGTAGGGGCAGGGCTTTTCTTCTGTGTGCAAATTCTGCCCTCCTGATGACTGGTGGTCTGATGACTGGTAGGTTAATGCAAGAAGCAGCAAGAGATTTCAAAAAGCAAAGATCCACAAAATAGATACAGTGAAAAGCACAGCAGTGACACCACTAAATCTAACTCTACATTTCATGAGTCTAGCAGTGCTTTTGATGAACCCTCACTACAAATATATATATATATATATATATATATATATATATATATATATATATATATATATATAAAAAGTAGAATTTTCAGTGTACTGCTTATGTACAATTAACATTTACAGATGTCCTATACAAGACTGTGAATCTTCGCATTTAGAATTTGGGTTTATGTTAAACGTTGGAAACCAGATTGCTACTGAAAATTCAAATTGGTAAAACTTTGCAAATAGATGATAGGCTGGTGGAAAAAAAACAATTGCAATCAGGGCAATTAAAATATGTTAGTTATCACTCATTTATAATGTTTATACAATTTATTTTCCCCTAAGACAGTTAGGGGTCTTCTCAAATTTACACTTGCCTTAGTTGCTAATTGTTTCTGTGCAATTTAAAGTCATCAGTAGACACCAACTGCATTTTTTTAATTATAACTTCCCCAGACTGGCAATCATGGCTGCTTTTGCAAGTGTTACACTGGGGATCCACATGCTACCTCCTCATGCAGGTTTTACATTTCCTTTACTATTATCTTTACCACTGATTTTCCATGAAAATATGAGACTAACCTTCTTTGTAAAGCCTGTTGTTAAGTAATTTACTCCATCTCTTGAACTAGCTTTGGTTTTCACTGATGATATAGGTACATTACATGGCCAAATGTATGTAGGGACAAAGCATTAAATGTAGGTGTTTCCAGTGAAGGGTACTTTTAATGCTACACCTTACAAAAACATTATAGACAATTGTACGCTTCCAACCATGTGGCAACAACTTGGCAAAGGCCTTTTTTTTTCCAGCATGAATGTCCCTGTGTACAAGGATGATTCCATAAAGACATGGTATGATGAGTCTTGGGCAGATAAACTCAAGTGACCTGCCCAGAGTTTTAATTTTAATCCTTCCAAATACTAAATGAATAGGAGGGTCATTTGTGGGACAGGTATTCTTGTCCACAATTGGCACCTGACCTATTTTGGCTGAATGGGTTCTCATTCTCAGACATGCTCTAAAACCTCATGGAAGGCCTACCCAGAAGAGTTGTTTTAGTTGCAAATATTCCATACAATGTCCAATAAACTTATATATGTATAATAGCCAGGTGTCTAGAAACTTTAAGCTGCGTAGATGTATGAGGCCTGGATGTTATCTGTGAAAACTACTTGAGGCTTTGAGAGAAAAGTTTGAGATTTCTGTAAGCAGCTGAGTAGAAATGAACGAGCCAGACCTGACAAACTCCGACCGAGATCAGCTCAGTTCACATAAAGTGGATAGCAGCGACCTAGCTTGAGTTCTGTCTGTTCTTCTGTGGCTCCAGGAAACAGGAGCAGGAACCAAAACTTCCAAAACTTTTCTTTTTTAGTTTTTGGATTAAAGTGAGTGAGGAAGGATTAAAACCCACGTCGGGTGTTCATTGTTGCTATCTGGGCTTAGTTGGAGAGATTTCCTTCACATATTATTACAGTGACGATGGTTTCACCAAGCAAGAAAAAAGTAAATATCTGCAACACAAGACAGAAATAAAAAGTTCTTTAGGTGGTAGATTTATGGCACTGAAGCCTTCAGGTGAAGATGGACGACAGTTTTCAATTTTTATAATGTCAATGGTATGCTGATGGTACTCTTGTGGGACATCCAGATGGTAGGCAGCTTCCGCACACTGAAAGGTTACCACAATCCCCTTGGGTTGTGAAGGGAATATTTGGATCTGGAACTGAAGTGCCACACCAAACTGTTCAAGCCCAAAATGAAATTTATATCAAACATAAGTTTGGTACAAAATCCAGCGCGTTTAAGGAGCCAAACCAACTGCAAAGCGTTGCTGTGTTAATACACTTTGCCATGGCCTGTTACCCTGGAAGCAAACATTTCAGTGTGGCACTTCAATTAAAGATCTAAAAATGAAAAGTTGACAGGGATTCTAGCCTTCCCCCTACCCTATTTGCTATTGAAAGTTTCCCTCATTTTCTGTCGATTGAAAACATTGGTCATCAGGACAGTAAGTGAGGGGGTATCTCTTTTAGCAGGGTCCCATAGATCAGTGAAATGCCAACAGGGGTTCTCTAACTTTCCCCACTCCATTCTAATGCAAAAAAATAAATAAAAACATACCGTATATACTCTAGTATAAGCCGACCCGAATATAAGCCGAGGCACCGAATTTTACCACAAAAAACTGGGAAAACGTATTGACTCGAGTATAAGCCTAGGGTGAGAAATGTGCAGCTACTGTAAGTGCAAAAGAGGGTCAACAATGCCCATTTGCAGCCTCACTGTGCCCATTTGCAGCCATAGGTCCCCTGAACTTCAAACTTGGTAGTTAAGGGTTCCTAGATGCCCCCTAGCTGCAGCCAAAATGTGGGGGTCTCTGGACCCAATTTGGGGTTCCTAGCACCAGGTGGCCCAGAGACACTGGGCCGCAAAGTCGGGTCGGAAAATGTCAAGCACTTTTCTGCAGCAGAGAATGACATTTTCTGAACCGTATCGTACCATATCTCGGAGCCACTTAATGCTAGGAACTCCAAATTTGGATATGTTGTAGTGTTGGTCCCACTGGGTTTGCACACCAAATTTATACGGGGCCGCAAAGTCGGGTCGGAAAATGTCATTTTTTGCTGCAGAAAAGTGCTTGACTCGAGTATAAGCCGAGGGGGGGGAACTTTCAGCACACAAAAATGTGCTGAAAAACTCGGCTTATACTCGAGTATATACGGTAATTGCCATGTGCCAATGATGTCATGCCCTATTGATACAGTGACCTTAAAACCTAGCAAGAGCCAAATTCTTCTTTTTGGAAATGGCAGCACCAATGCAAGCCTACTTAATTTCTCACAATGCAATGCAGAACACCTGTCAACTGTCACTCCGGAGAATCCTTAATGTCCATGGCTTCTAGGATGCCTTGTACCAAAGAATTGTTAAATTACTGGTATTAAAAGACATCTGGTGAAGCCTATCGCTTTAAAGGCCAGCAAGGTAGCAGATGTATGATGTTGGTATTTGGACACCTGATCTACCACCTCCTAATTCCAAAAAGACTGAACCTTCCTCCAAATACGTACCCTTTTGCTATAATAATAAATACCTTGAGGAATTTAAACAGTATTTACTCTTGCAACACTTGCGAACCTTTTCAAATAACAGCCTTTGGAGCCAAAAAATAAAGGACCCGTATCCACACGAAGCAAACCTTTTGCGTTTGTTTTTTTGACATTTCCATTTTTTAAAGCTTTTATTTAAATCCTTTTGAAGCCCCTGAATTTACCCTTAACATCAGTGCATCCTCTACCACATTCATTATTCCATCCTTAAGTCTATAATTTCCACTCCATTCTTTCCCTTTCATGTAAACATTTAAGAATTTGTCCCTGCTGGGTCTGAGAGCTTTTCCGACAATGTGACCCGTCAACTACTTAGTGGCTGCGTATGTTTATGTGTTTGAATTCCTTTGCTTCTCAATTTTTTTTTTTTCTATCAAGGCTAAATGGCTTGTTATTTAGAACTGGCACAGATGCATACAATTTAAATATAATGTACAAAGCTAACATAATTGCATTTTTTTTTTTTTTTTTTAAATAAAGTGAAAACGCAAATCAAATATTTAAGTGGCCTTTACATGTGCAAAGGGTTCAGTCTTTGCCCAACAGATTGTGAATTTTTCAATAGAGTGTGTCATAAATATAAAATATGAGTTGAATAAATCAACACAAAGCTCTCGTTCACACCAGTGAGCCATGCTCAACACACGGCTGCTACTGTGAGAGACACACTGCTGATGCGCCTATCCCGGTGGATTACACAGTTTTTTTTTTTTTACAGAACTTTATTGAAAAGTGACAAGTGACAATTCAATACAGTCCTATTTCCCACAGCAATGTTGTCATGTGTAGATTTGAACTATAACCAACTGTGCTGAAATACAAGTACTGCATGTAGTACTTTTTTTTTTTTTCAGAGAACTTACACCATTAAAAACAAATCATTTTGCCTTGTCTATGTAATTGGGCTTTGCTGAAAATAGCTGCCAGAATAGCCCCAAGGCATCTGGTGTGAACCAGCTCTTTAAGGGATAATCCACATTGAAAAATACAGTAGAACTTAATACTTTTTCTATAGCTTCTAATGACAAAATCTCTAATATTTAAATATACCTATTCATTCTGTCTGTTTCTGAAGCTGTGATCTTTGCTTATACATTGCTCGTATATAATTTAGTTTCCCTCTTAAGAAAGAAAGCTTTTATAATTTGTTGTACTTACTCTGGGGTCACTAGTTGTCTTTGTGGTTGTTTTTTTTTTTTTTTTTTTTTTAGTTTAGTAGAGCGTTTTCACTTTCAATAGGAATTTTTATTTTACAAAATAAATGTGCCCTTGTCTTAAAGGGAAAGGTGAAACAAAGTGAAAATTCCCTTTGCAAAAAAAAAAAAAATAAATAAAAATAAATAAATATAAATAGCTATAGATAGATAGATAGATAGATCCAATCATGTGCAAGGAAAAAAAAATAACCTGATTTTTGCTGTCACATGATTGGCTGATTGGTGTCAAGCACAACTTCACCTCATTCGCTAAACTAAGGAAATTTTCTGTTTGTTAAATGAATTTTCACTTAGCTTAATTAATGAGGTAAAGCTGTACTTTTTTTTTTGGTGGGGGGGGGGGGGGGGGGGGGGGTAGTTTTGGACAGCGCATTCTAATTGTTTTCACCTCAGTGACTAAGTTAGGAAAAATTGGCTTTACAAAGTGAAAATACTCTTTTCGTAAAGCAGAGTCGATGTTTAGGATTATCATTAGTGCTGTATTTCACATACTGCTCTCATTGTCCTCCATGGGTCTCCCCTGTTGTACAATTTTAAGGGTTGTTTTTCTTAACCACTTCCCACCCGGCCAATGTAGATATACGGCCGGGTGGGAGACGTCTACTTCTGATAGGACGTTCAGGAACGTCCTTCAGAAGTAGAGGGATCGCGCGCGCGCGTGCCCGCGCAGCGGCGCGATCCCGATGCGGCCGTGTCACCCGGACACGGCGCATCTCGAATCGGCAGGAGGGCACGGTGATTGGCCCTCCTGATCACATGACGGCCGTGACGAATCACGGCTGTCATGTGATGTAAACAAACAGCCGGTTGCTAGGCAATCGGCCCTCCTCTCCTCACACGGAAGTCGTCGGTGAGGAGAGGAGAGCGGATCGCTGCAGCCGGCTGGTGATCAGTGAGTATGAGATGTTTTTTTACTCACTGATCACCAGTCTAGGGTCCCCCATAGTAAAACACACGTCCCCACAGTAAAACACACATGTCCCCACAGTAAGACACACATGTCCCCACAGTAAAACACACATGTCCCCAAAACACACATGTCCCCAAACAATAAAAACACATGTCCCTCACATATGTCCCACTAAAATCACATGTGCCAATGATTATTTGCACACATATGTCCGTGATCACCTGCACACCCCTTTTACATGATCATTTGCGTACATATGTCCGTGATCACGCGAACCAATTATTATACACTTAACGGAATTTTTTTTTACAAAAAACATGTAGCAGAATACATTTTGGCTTAAATGTATGACAAAATTTGATTTTATTGGATTTCTTTTAAAAAGAAAGGAGAAAATATTGTTTTTTTTCAAAATTTCCGCTATGTTTTCGCTTATATCGCAAAAAATAAAAAACGGAGTCGCGAATAAATACCACCAAACTAAAGCTCTATTTGTGCGAACAAAATGATAAAAAATTCATTTGGTTACAGCATTGCATGACCGCGCAATTGTCACTGAAAGTGCGCGAGCGCTGAAAGCTGAAAATTGGTCTGGGCAGGAAGGGTGTTTAAGTGCACAGTAGGCAAGTGGTTAATGCACCTATGTCATGTATTGCTTAGTAGAACACATTCATGTATTGCTTAGTAGAACACCTCTTTAAGATGTATTATTCCATTGACCTCACCTTCCACACATTACAACTTTTTCACAAAAAGTGCAGTGGCCTCTTAAATTTGGAGTAGTGGTAAAATAATTGAAGCGTATGGGTGGAGCTACTAAAGGCATATAGGCTGTTTACTTTGCAAAGGACTTTTCAATTTGCAAGGGAATTTTCACCTTACCCAATCACTGGCAAAAAAATAAAAAATAACAGCGTTATTACTTTCACATGACCGGACAATGGAAGTCAGCAGAGCTTTACCTCATTTACTAAGCTTTGGAAACAAATCCCTTGCAAAGTGAAAATTATTTTGCAAAGTTGACAGCATGTTTGCCTTCAGTAAATCAACCCCTAAGGGTTTATTTTTCAATGCAACGAGAAGGGGGTCTGGTCTACTGGAGGAAAGAATTTCATTTTTAAATGGCCCCCTTTTCTGCCTAAGAAAAACCTCTTCATTTTGAAGGCCAACATTTGTTCAGTTTTATAATTTGAAAAACAAAAATTTAGATAAGGGCCACTTTAAAGGAGAAGTACAACCAAAGCTCATTTGGCTGTACTTATCATGTGGATCACAGGAGTGCAGATCGTTCTGCACTCCCGTGACCTGTGTTCAGCAGACAGCAGGCTGAAGTTCGCTGTCCGCTGATGTCACAGAGCCAGTTCTGGTGTCAAGACCATAATAATAAGGTCAGGAACCACCCCCATGCCTGGATGGCACCCCGCTCAATCTGTTAGTGAGCCGGTGAGAGCCTGAGCCAGCCACTCCTGCCCCTCCACAGCCCCGCGCTCCAGTGAGCAAGGGGGGGGGGGCAGAGCAGACAGCAGTGACTGACAGTAACCAGCTCTCTGCTCAAAAATCCCTAAGAACTGAGCGTTCAGCGGTGTGTGATTGCCCGGTTCTCAGTCTAATGCCCTGTACACACGGTCGGACTTTCCGATGGAAAAAGATCAGATTATGTTGTCGGAAAATCCGATCGTGTGTGGGCTCTATCAGACTTTTTCTGTTGGAATTTCCGACGGAAAAAGTTTGAGAGCTGGATCTGAAATTTTCCAATTGTGTGTAGAGAATTCCGATGCACAAAGTGCCGCGCATGCTCAGAATAAATTTGGAGACGAAAGTTATTGGCTACTGGCCTCTTCGAAGTCCAGTCGTACATTTTGTACGTCACCTCGTTCGGAACGATCGGATTTTCCAACAACTTTGTGTGACCGTGTGTATACAAGACAAGTTTCGGACAAAATCCGTCGGAAAAAATCCGACATATTTTGTCGTCGGAATGTCCGACCGTGTGTATGGGGCATTATAGCCAGTGGGAGACAGATGCAGCATCAGACTGACTGATGCTGCATCCACCTAGGAAAGTATAGTTCTGGGGGAAAAAAACACCCCATACTTCTCTTTTAACATTAGAACTAGAAAAAAGTAATATTCTCAACATTGCCAACAACTAGAATCCTGCTATCATTGTATAGTGTGCTCTGAAAAAAAATAGTCAGAGTCTCATGAGCTGATATGGAGAACACCTGCAGTCTTGTTGGAGACTCCTCTTTATGAAAGATGTTCAGAGTTTGAAGCTCCATCTGACAACTTCATACTCTAGTGTAGTCAATGAGATGACACCTAGCCCGAAGATCCCTCTGCCCACTTTGATCGCGGTGTATTGCTTACAGTATAACAGTCTACAAGGGAAAAAAAACAAGACTTCAGATACTGTCAGAGGATGCGGCACCTTCACTACTCCTGGCTTAAGCCAATTCTTTATCACGTGTCGGAGCGAGCTGACATGACACATGACATCTTACTTATTGTAAAATCACTGCACATATTTCTCTGGCGCATTGTCTCTTTTAACAGCATGATTTTCCTCTCACGTTTTTGTAATTTAGTGACACTTTCCGGAATGACAGGTCGTGTTCTTGGGCTCATGGAAAAAAAGATTTACCACTGTCTGACTTATTAGATGCCTTATTTACAGCCGTTCCCTGGCATTTCAATGATCTGTCTACCTGATTCTGGCTTTTTGATGAATTCCTGTTTAAACCTTCAGCATGTCAGCATTCCTCACCATGCTAACTCAACAGGACCAAAATAGAACTCACAGTTAAGTGATCATGAAAGGTCACAGTTTAAAATGCGTAGCCACACCATGAATTGGTGCCATTTGGAAAAAATGATACAGAACTAGGAGTTGCAAATTTAACATCTTTTGTGTTGTTGTGTCTTCCACTCACACTAAGGTTAAGTTCATGCAACTAAAACTAATACTGTGCTGATCTTAAGTAAATACATATAAACAACAAACAACACAATACCTTGTAGGGGAGCATTGTGCGAAAGGAACCTGGAGAGGGGTTCCAGGGCTATGTTAAACAATAATGGGGATAGTGGGCATCCCTGTCTGGTCCCCCCCATTCCAATATAAAGAGCTATAATGATCCATAAAGTACCTAATTTAGGATTTTTACCCCATCTATTTGAAGAGCCGGTGATTGTCGGAATTTTTGAAGTATAGTGGATTTATCTGCATAGTTGAGATACTTGGCGATTATTGGACGTGGAGATTTGCGTTCGGGCTTAAGGGACCCCATCCTGTGAGCGCGTTCCACCATGACCGGGCCTGGGATGCCCATTGCTTCGGGGACACGTTTGGAGCAGAATTCTGTAAGGGCAGCAGGAGGTAGCAATCTCTCCACCTATCTTCCAATTTCTGGATAATATATTGATTAGTTTTGTCTTGGGAGTGCTCTGAGGCTTGTGTTTGATAGAGTTCATCTTCCACTTCAGATAAACGGTGTTCAAGCTCATTTAGCCTGCTAGTGTGTTCAGACAGCTGGGCCTTGATCTGCTTCATACCCGCATTTACTGCATTTTCCACAAAGTGCCAAGTCCATTAACTCAGGTGACAATATAAGGTGACATGCCCAATCTCCCATTCTTCCAAACACTATGGTACTCTCCTATGGAAACCCAAAGGGTGGTGAACTAACCTTCTATTATTAACCAATTTAACAATAAGTTCACTTTAAAAAATAAAAAAAAAAATGCACTTTTTTTGCAGTTAATATGGATTGGGGCATAATAAATAAATTATTAAGGTATTTTTTTAATAACAAACATGTTATACTTACCTGCTCTGTGCAATCATTTTGCACAGAGCAGCCCCAATTCTCTTCTTCATGGGCCAACCGCCAGCGCTCCTCCCTCCTTCTGAGTGCCCCCATAGAAAGCGACTTTCAATGGGGGCACTTATGTGGGCTTGATCCAGAACCACACTCTGTGGGGTTGATTTACTAAAACTGGAGAGTACAAAATCTGGTGCAGCTGTGTGTGGTAGCCAATCAGCTTCTAACTTAAGATTGTTTAATTAAGCTTTGACAAATAAAACCTGGGAGCTGCATGGTTTCTATGCAGAGCTGCACCAGATTTTGCACTCTCCAGTTTTAGTAAATCAACCCCTGTGTGTCCATTGACAAACGCAGTGAAGCTTGGTCCCACTCCTTGACTCTCTTCTAACAGGCTGCAATTGACAGCAGCAGGAGCCAATGGGTCACGCTGTTGCCTCCATTTCCAGTATGGAAAGAGGGAGAAGCGAACTGCTGCTTTTGCGCACATCACTGGATAAAGATCGAGCTCAGATAACAATAAGGGGGTGTTTTAGAGGCAGAACACAGGTTTTTTTTCTTAATTCAGAGAATGCATTAAAGTAAAAAACATCCGGCTTTTGCAGCCACTTTAGGTTCATGAATTGTGTTGATGTTTTTTGTATCTATATATTTGGGATTAGTTATGTTTTTCAACAATACTTTACAATATCTATTTGATATTTACACAGCAGCTGGTTTACCGTGTAAGTGATTATTTTTAAGGTACCATGGAATTTTTGTCTTTGTAGATTGAGACTAAAATGCCTCTGACACACCTATAGAGTAATGCCGCATACACACGACTGGACTTTTCAATGGACTTTCGGCGGAGTTCCGACGGACTTTCTGAATGAACGTCGTTTTTTGTCCGTCGGACTAGCATACACACAAACTGATTTCTCGATAGGAACTGGGTCTGGTGGATTTCCGGCTGAAAAATTTGAAACTTGTTCTATTTCTAAAGTCCGTCAGATTTTTGGACAGCAAAGGTCCGATGGAGCCCACACACAATCGAATTGTCCGACGGATTCGTTCCGTTGGACCTTTGCTGTCAAAGTCCGGTTGTGTGTACAAGGCATTAGTTCTTAATTCAGATGCATTTAAGAGGCTTCTAAAGGCAATTTCTGAAGCACTGAAAACACTTCTTATTTTTTTTTTTTCTTTTAAGGATGAAAGGGAAACAAGGACATATCCTTGCTGTAGCCCTTCACAAATGTGTGGATAATGCTTTGGGAGGCATTTAAAGCCCTTGCTTCCACTGAACTGAATGGAGGCATTTGCCAAGCTTTGGAAGTTGTAATATCCGACAATCATTGCAGCAAAGATCACTATTCGTGTAAGGAACAAGTGTTTGTTTTGCAAGGCATTTGAAAAGCTTTAATACAGTGGAATACAGTATATCTGCAGTGTTTACTTATCGTTCTCCAAAGCTCTAAGTGCCATTTCTCTCTGGTACTTCATTCCTCTCTGGTGCTTCATTCCTCTGTTATCAGAATGAGTCACTTCTGAGAAGTTTTCCTGAAACATGAGATAAATTTGTGTCGGGAGGGGAGAGCTCAGAATAGAGCTTGTCTATTCAGAACACAGTTCCTTTTATCCAATCAGCTCTTACACACTGTAACTGCACCCTCCTCTGTGCTCCTGACAGATGAAGAAAGATTTTTAACATGATCTGATCTTTTGAAGGGGTGTAGAGGGGAGAAGACTGCAGATAAACAAGTAAAACCTATGTAGAAGTATTTGTTTAATCTCTGTTTATTTTCTGAGGCTGTTCATGTCACTGGGTATATGTGAGCAATGCAAATGGCTGTTTTTTTTTAGGACTAAATGTTTATATGGGGTGCTGGGCATGTATCCTGTGCTTATCTGTGGCCAGACTTTAGTTCTGCTGCAAATTAGGATCAAGTACCCCTGCGTCAAATGTTCTAGGGTACAGAAGTGCAAACATTTGAACACATTCATATTTCCTCTACAGGTGTTGAGTAGTTGTTAGCCAAGTGTTTGATGAGCTGAGAACTTTCATCATGATTAAAATTGACCTAAACTCTGGATGATGGTGAGTTTGCAAAGGAAGCAAATGCATGAACGCAGGACCCGTAGGAGACTCTAAAATCCAACCTTTATTGTCTTAAATAATGTCGAAATATTCATGGCCATAGATATTCCTGTCTGAGAGACTAGCACGTCTAGTAACAGTCCTTGCCTTATACTGGCAAGAGGAAATTGTCTTCTGGAAAGGATATCGGTTTTCTGTCCAGATACGTGCAGCACATATTGAACTTTGCTATAATGCTTACAGTAATATTAGATAACTTTCTAGATGCTTAATTACAATATTGGCTTTATGTGGCATGCTTGCTTTAGCATTTTTGTATCTTTGCTAAGGGACTGCAATATGGGTGTTACTTTCAACCAATGTGAATGTGTTTGCATACTGCACTATTTATTACAATACAGGATGGTTTTATGAGTTTCCTAGAGGTGCGGATTTCATGTGGTTGCTTTTGCTGAGAGGTAGAATAAATCTGGCCTTGCCCTCAGTCTAGTACAGACTCCTCTCCTATACTGGAATTCCTTACTCTGATTCTGATTCAACTGGTCTGGAGGACATTCACCATCATATAACACTTTGCTCCGAGCCCTACTGTCCTTGACCCACCCCTTTCATTAATTGGTTTTCAGTTTTTTTTTTAACCATGGAGGCTCAGCATCACATGCTAGTTTTTCCAAGGGTGGTCTGCATGCAAAAGCAGCCTACATAGGAATGACTATTCTATCAGACTAACATCCATCCATCAAAACATGTTGATATTTGCATAACTACTGCCAAGAGCCAGCTCAATGCTTGCATGGGGGCTGAGGTCTTTTGGGTGAAGTACTGAGGCCACTCATTAAAATAAGAAGAAAAGAGGTTTAACCTTAAACTGCATAGAGGGTTCTTTACTGTAAGAGTGGCAAGAATGTGGAATTCAATTCCACAGGCGGTGGTTTCAGCGGGGGGCATCAACAGTTTCAACAAACTTTTAGATAAGCACCTGAACAACTGCAACATACAGGGATATACAATGTAATACTGACATATAATCACACACAGATTGGACTTGATGGACTTGTGTCTTTTTTCAACCTCACCTACTATGTAACTATGAGGCAGGGTGCTGGGATGTTTGACTAGAGGGGGCAAAGCTATTGATCATCTGTCTGTCCTCCATTCATAGATCATATTTCATGCATAGAGACTGTGGTACGGCTCCTATGAATGAAGCAGCTGAGCAGAAAGGGTGGGCATAGTCTGCCTGTCTTGATGAGAGTTTGTGACAGTATTATTTCTATCAATTCCCACTGCATCAGAAGATTATAGCAACTTAGAGTGGGGTTGGGGGCATTGACAACGGAGGATTTCAATGAACAGAAGAGTCATAAGCAAAAAGTACACATTCTACTGACCATAAGTTATGTCCCTTGTGCTGGTTGCTGTTTTTTATTTTCTTGGGGTCCAATTAGGCTTTAAAAGGAATTTTACCCTTCTCCAAAAAACAGTTATTATGCTACTTCCCTCTTGTCTTTTTTTCTCTGCTGCATAAAAACATTTATAAGCCATGAGTTTTGATTTCTTCTCCTGCAGTACTCTTTCTACAGGTCCTGTCCCATACCACCATCTGCCTCTTGTATATCATCCAGGAGCCAGCTGTCCTTTATGGCTTTTTATAGCTAACCCTCTGATCAGTTCAGTTCAATTCATATACAGTGCATTCTAGATTGCCCCAAAGCCTCCTCAGATTTACTTAAGCCAGCCATAGATGGATCAAAATGTATCCAATTCAGCAGGAATCATCCGCATTTCGATCCGTCTATGGGCAAGCTGGTTGTACTAAAGTTGATGCTATTGATGCCATGTTTTTTTCATTCAATCACTGCCAGTGGCTATAGCTGCTGGTAGGAATCATTGCATTCTGACAGCTGGGAAACCCCCAACTATTAAAATATCATTGCTCCGCGGGAGATATTCCCCCATTAATGCTGACTGTGTTGATGGGGGTATCAAGCAATTTTCTTTCTTCCCATGGTGGAAGGAAAGAAAATTGCATAATGTATGGCCTGCTTAAGTACTTAAGGGGGCAGTGGGCAGCTAGGGCACATACCGGTATTCTTGCTCACTACCCTCCTGAAACAATTGCAAATATATACTATATATATCTATATTCTATATATATATCTATCTATCTATCTATCCTGCTCTCAAATTTTCCGACGGATAATGTCCTATCGGACAAGTCCGATCGGACTTTTTCCGATCATGTGTAGCGAATTCCGATGGACAAACTACTAGCTACTAGCCTCTACGTAGTTCCGTCGTACGCAAGAACGTCACCACGTTCAGAATGATCGGATCTTCCGACAACTTTGTCCGACCGTGTGTATGCAACACCACGTTCGGACAAAATCCGTCGGAAAAAATCCGACGGATTTTGTGGTCGGAATTTACGACCGTGTGTATGGGGCATAAAACCTCCATTCACACTAGAGCAACTCCAAAGTCACACAATTTTGAGTGTGGCTTTGGAGTGCACCTTTCATGTAACTTTACACTTTCTGGCACTCAAGTCGCAAGAAAGTTGCATCAAAGTAGTGCAGGAACCTTTGCTGCACCTTTAAGTGGATATTAGTAGTAGTAGATTGCTACAACTTGTCATGCAACCTTATGTGTCCAAAGTGTAAAGGAAATTTGTAACTTCTGTATATAATTGTACTCTATTTCGTATGTATTGCACACTGCACTCATTGTGCACACAGTACTAATAATGTTTTCATTACATGTTGCATTCTTTCGAGTCCTGATTAGAATTTAGACTGCCTATGTTACGCCCCTTGTTACCATAAAAGTACAATTGTAATTTTAATGTGATACCTATGTAATCATTTGTATAAAAAAACGTAAATTAAAATTTAATTTGGAACCACTAATCAATATGAGGACAGGAGTTGCCTATCTATAAAACTTCCTGAACAAATGTCACATGACAAGTTGCAATAGTGTGAATGAAGCCTAAGGCGAAGAATGAGTGAGAATTGGATGCGGATTTCACTGCATGCAATTTGCATAGCAGGAGATTGTGACCGGCTCTATGTAGCCGGTTCAAATATCTCCACAGTGGCTCCGCTGCAAATTGCACTGGAGCCCTGTTCGTCTTTTGGCCCATTTCAGATTTGAATTCAGCCCAAAATCTGGGCTAAAATCGGACCTGAAACGGTGAATGGAGACGCATCGGACTCCTGCTGTGAGCCGCATGCGTTCACCAGTGTGAACCCAGCCTTAAAGTAATGAAGGAAGGGAAAGGGAAGGTCCGCTTTAAACATGAGCAAACTAATTGAAACTAAGCTTATTCATCTACATTTTCAAGAGCCCTATGCCCTTTTCAAATAATTATAGCAATGAGTAAAAAAAATAAAATCTAGCAAAATATTATGTAATCATTTTATTCATCGCTTCAGTATAATTTACTGATCATGAACGTAACTGTTATTTCAGTACTTTAAACGACCTCTCACACATCCCTCCCGATTGCTCTGACATAGAATTGAACTAAGTGCTTAAGAGTACAGAAATGATGTGTAGAAAATTAATGATTTATTCAAGATAAGACATATCACATGAAAACAGCATATTATTTTCTTAGCAGCGGAAAATCTATTATAAGGGAAAAAAAAGATGAGTTGTATTGAGCAGGTCTTCGAGAAAAAGACAGAGACTGCAATACTTTAGTGTCCTTTCATCAACTGAATACTTTAATAACATTCTTGCTCTTTAGAAGATGAAAACTTTCTCAGTGGAGGAAACTGAAAAACTGAAGAGAATCATATAATATTT
This sequence comes from Lithobates sylvaticus, assembly GCA_028564925.1. Taxonomy (NCBI): domain Eukaryota; kingdom Metazoa; phylum Chordata; class Amphibia; order Anura; family Ranidae; genus Lithobates; species Lithobates sylvaticus. Next base: position 36,787,016 of record CM053031.1, read on the forward strand.
TGCCTGAATGCTGATCAGTAATATATATATATATATATATATATATATATATATATATATATATATATATATATATATATATATATATATATATATATATATATATATATATATATATATATTTATATATTAATTTTTTTTATTTATTGTAAACCAAAAGCAAACATGAGGGTTCTGAAATTAGATGTAACATACATTCTAATCTTTCTGGAAATAGACAGAACATACTTGCTCATCTTCTTCATTTGGTAAGGCAGTCCCCTATCTATTCCGACTCAGTTATGTTCTGCAGAAAGTCCCACAACTTAAAATTCTGGAAGGGGGTGCAAAATGTACCTTCATGCACTGGGGACTAAGAACAAGGTTTAAAACCCAACTGAAGCCTCACACCTTTATATCTCTTAATATTCCAGTACCACATGTTATGGTTTGTCAATACATTTAGCTTTAATTATGCTTTAACCACTTTAAGACCAGCCTCGTTTTGGATTTTAGGTGTTTACATTTTTAAAACAGTTTTTTTTGCTAGAAAAAAACTTAGAACCCCCAAACATTATATATTGTTTTTTTTCTAACACCCTAGAGAATAAAATGGCGGTCGTTGCAATACTTTTTTTTCACACCGTATTTGAGCAGCGGTCTTGCAAGCGCACTTTTTTTGGAAAAAAGTCACTTTTTTGAATAAAAAAATAAGACAACAGTAAAGTTAGTCCAATTTTTATATTGTGAAAGATAATGTTACGCCGAGTAAATTGATACCTAACATGTCACGCTTCAAAATTGCGCCCGCTCGTGGAATGGCATCAAACTTTTACCCTCAAAAATCTCAGTAGGCGATGTTTAAAAAATTCTACAGGTTGCATCTTTTGCGTTACAGAGAAGTTCTATGGCTATAATTATTGCTCTTGCTCTACCGATCGCGGCGATACCTCACATGTGTGGTTTGACCACTGTTTTCATATGCGGGCGCTACTCATGTATGCGTTCGCTTCTGCGCACGAGCTTGTCGGGACGGGGCGCTTTAAAAAAATTTTTGTTTGTTTTTCTTATTTATTTTTCTTGATTTTATTTATTTTTACACTGTTTTTAAAAAAAAATAATTTGCTCACTTTTATTCCTATTACAAGGAATGTAAACATTCCTTGTAATAGAAAAAAGCATGACAGGTCCTCTTAAATATGAGATCTGGGGTCAAAAAGTTCTCAGATCTCATATTTGGACTTCAATGAAAAAAAAAAAAATGTCATTTAAAAAAATGACATTTGAAAATTCCTCTTTAAGAGGTATGGGCGGAAGTGACGTTTTTGACGTCGCTTCCGCCCTCCTATGGTATAGAGATGAGTGGCGGCCATCTTAGCGTCACTCATCTCTAGACACAGGAGGGGAACGGACCCGATCGCCTCCGCCGCTGCCGACGGTTCCGGTAAGCGGCGGAAGGCGCGGGAGAGCGGCGGGAGGGGAGGGGCACCTCTCCCGCCGCCGATAACGGTGATCTCGCGGCAAATCCGCCGCGATGACCACCATTATCGGACAGCCGACCGGCGCCTAAAGAGATGGATACCTCGGTTGTAGCAGCAGCTGCTGCCGTTACCGAGATATCCCTCTTCAAAAAAGGGACGTACATCGTCGTGCGCCGGTCGGAAAGTGGTTAAAGAGACACTATTGCAATGACTATCACCAATTCAAATGCATTCAGAAAATTAACCTAAGCTGCTTCTCTGCTCAGTTTGAGCCCTTGCCCCATTGCAAGTATGGGGGAGCATGTGACCTCCCCCATATGACAGTGCTCTGGCCTAACTGGCCAATCACCAGGCCTGAACACTGTCACAAGGGGGAAGCATCGGCATACACACAGCAAACTCCTATGTTTTCCAACACTGGAGCTTACTTGGGATTAGGGATGAGCCGAACACCCCCCCGTTCGGCTCGCACCAGAACCCGCGAACGGACCTAAAGTCCGTGCGAGCTTTAGAACCCTATTAGTTATAATGGATGCGAACGTTCGAAATTAAAAGTGCTCATTTTAAAGGCTAATATGCATGTTAATGTCATAAAAAGTGTTTGGGGACCTGGGTCCTGCCCCAGGGGACATGTATCAATGCAAAAATGTTTTTTTAAAACGGCCGTTTTTTCAGGAGTAGTGATTTTAATAATGCTTAAGTTGAAACAATAAAAGTGTAATATTCCTTTAAATTTCATACCTGGGGGTGTCTATAGTATGCCTGTAAAGGGGCGCATGTTTCCCGTGTTTAGAACTGTCTCTGCGCAAAGTGTCATTTTTGAAAGTAAAAAAGCTATTTAAAATCACTCGCGGCTAATGTTAATTCACGGCTCCCGTAATACAGAGAACAGTCATTCATTGAAACTCATTCATAAAAAAAAGTCATTGATAAAAAAAGGGTCTGGTATGGATTTTGAGGGGGACCCTACGCCATTTTTTTTTTTTTTTTTGGCTGGGGTTCCCCTTAATATCCATCCCAGACCTGAAGGGCCTGGTTATTGAATTTGGGGGGACCCCTACGCTCTTTTTTTGTTTTTTATTAATGAATGACAGTTCTCTGTGTTACAGGAGCCATCAATTCATTAGCCGCGAGTGCTTTTAAATAGCTTTTTTCCTGCAAAAATGACACTTTTTTGCAGGGAAAGTTCTAAGCACAGGAAACCTGCCCCCTTCACAGGCCACCTATAGACCACCCCCCAGATGTGATACTGCAATGCTGTTCTAACAGCACGCACACACATATCCCAGAAATAAAGCACATATTGTCAGCAGCACACTGACACGCTGACACTGACTGAAACATAATATGCGAGGCCGCCGGCGCGGCGGCCTCTTATACCGTGGGGCGTATACTAAAGCCCCTGAGCTTTAATTGGCTACAGGCGTCCTGCCTGTAGCCAATTATGGCTCTCCTCGCTGCCGGCGCTGTGATTGGCCAAGCATACGGGGTCACAGTGCATGCTTGGCCAATCATCAGCCAGCATTGCACTGCGCGGGCCGCAATGCATTGCGGGGCCGCTCGCATCACACGAATTTGATGCGAGCGGCCCCAATAGTTCTGGGCTCGCCGAGCGAGCGAACGCCCGGTGCTCGATTCGAACATGGGTTCGAATCGAACACCGGGCCCATCCTTACTTGGGATGGACTACCTTGGTGGGGAGGAAGAATGGGTGAGAATATCTTGCTTGAAGGTTGGGCTATCATCAGGCATGGCCATTCTGCCCTAAATGGGTAAGAGACAGTGGGATTGTTTTACTAAAATTGTAGAGTGCAAAATCTGGTGAAAACTGTGCATGGTAGCCAATCAGCTTCTAACTTAAAGCGGGAGTAAACCTGCTGACACTTTTTTTTTTTATGTACCTGTAAGGGAAAAGGCATAATGAGCTACTATGCACTGCATACTAGCTCATTATGAAATACTTACCTTAGAACGAGGTGTCTGTAACTCACCTGGTCCACGCCGAGGTAGCTGACATGTTGCCTCGGCGTATCTTCCGGGTATCGCGACTCCAGCGCTTTGAGTGGCTGGAGCCGCGATGTCATCACTTCCGCGCATGCGCACGGGAGACTTCTTCCCGGTAGGGTCCTGATTCTGCCGGTCTTTCAGCCGTGAATCCCCCGTGCGCATGCGCCACTGCAGTCAGCGGTGCATTGCACGGGGAATATCTCCTAAACCGTACAGGTTTAGGAGATATTTTTTTTACCTACAGGTAAGCCTTATTATAGGCTTACCTGTAGGTAAAAGTAAATTTTTTAACTATACAACCACTTTAAGCTTGTTCAATTAAGCTTTGACAATAAAAACCTGGAAGCTGATTGGATTTTCTGCAGAGCTGGACCAAGTTGCACTCTCCATTTTTGGTATATCAACCCCAATGTCTTTAAAAAATATCCTTTACATTTAGTAAACATAGCTGAGTAACAGCCACACCCCTCATCACAAGCACCCTCACACAGATTTATGTTCAAATAACCTCTAATGCCTTCTGGAGGAATCTCAGGGTTCTGTGGAAGTCAGGTTGAGAATGGCTTTGGCTTTGGCTTTGGGTATCAATTGCCATGAGATTGTCCAGCTTGTGAGAAATAAATCTCATTCCTGAGGGTTTGTTGCACAAGCATTCTCCTACAGACTTCTATTGCAGAGGAAGAAAGGTAGCCATTTTCAAATAACCTCTAATGCCTTCTGGAGGAATCCTAGGATTCCATAATAGCATAGATAAGACGGCAGCCCAATAGCTTCTTCTGTCAAAGGATTTTATTTTAGCACTCATGCTGAATCGTTTATTGCTGTTGTGCTAAAATAAAATCCTTTGAAAGAAGAAGCTTTAGGGTTGCTGGCTTATCTTTTCTTAAAATGGACTTCCAGTGAATGACACGGTAAGTGCACCAACTTCTCTCATGTGACCTCTAATATAGGGGTAGAGCTTGGGTGAGTCTTTTTAGGAATCCAAGGATTCCATGAAAGTTGGGTTGAGAATGACTGACTTATGCCGCGTACACAAGAGCGGATTTTCCATCGGAAAAATCTTGAATGTATTTTCAGACGGAACTCCGCTCAAGCTTGGCTTGCATACACACGGTCACACACAAGTTTGCTGAACTTTCGACCATCAAGAACGCAGTGACGTACAACACTACGACGAGCCGAGAAAATAAAGGTTCAATGCTTCTGAGCATGCGTCAAATTGTTTCCGAGCATGCGTAGGAATTTTGCGCGTCTGAATTGGTACAGACGATCGTAATTTCCAATCAAAACTTTTTCCTACCGAAAAATTGAGAACCTGCTCTCAATCTTTTGCTGGCTGGAATTCCGCCAGCAAAAAGGGTTGCATACACACGGCTTCATTATCCGACCAAAAGCTCTCATCGGACTTTTGCCTGGGGAATTTCCGATCATCTGTATGTGGCAATACATGTTGTATAGGTTTATGTAGCCATTGCCAAAAACGTAACCGTCCTGTGAGATAGAAACCTCATCTGTGAGGGTTTGTCACTTAACAGTGGAACCCCAGGATGCCTTGGGATGATTTAAATGAGAATTTTGGACTAAAAACCAGAGAGGAGAATGCACTTTTAGGACTACATTTTCCTTTTTAAAAGGTTTAGAAACCCCTCCAACCAATTTCTTTGTCGTAGAAAGGCAGTTGTCTGAAATTGCACCTAGAAATATGCAATGTGGCCAGTTTAAATGCAAATCGTGGCCAGCAGAGCACTTCTTTAATCTCCTGACATGCTTCAACTCTTGCCTATATTTCTCTCCCCTTGTTCTGAAAACACATTGCCAGTAAATAAATAATTCTATTTTCTCTTTGTCCCATGCATCGTCTCATTTTAATATGTTTACTTGTTTACCGGATTACGACCGTGCCTTGCTTCGGCAATGAAAAATTGAAAGGGCAGGCAGCGGAATAAAGAAAAAATGGATCTGAGCCTCGTACACTTCCTAAAAGCCTCTACATTCACTGTGCAGCAAGACAGGAGGATGTGGATTGCATAAGAATTCAATTAATTTGTACATGAAAGAGACAATTTTTAGTAGGCCATTAGCCTCTATAATGGTCTCATATACCAGAAGCCAGTCATTTGTAACCCCGCCAGAGGAATGACAAACTGCCTGTTACAAATCTCGCTAAAGCTAAACTGTTTTATAAATGACACGCTTAACCCTTTGGTGCCACCAGTGCAATTAGCTACAATGATGCAGATTAATAATTGAAAGGCTTTAGCTAAGCTCAACAAACATATCGAAAACACCCATCAATCACTAGCAAGAGAGCTGAATAATTGTCAGAGCGAACTGTTTGTGACAGCTATAAATATCCAGAGCTTTTATTCCCAATCTTTTCATTTTGATATGCAAATGACATAAACAAATAGTGGAAAAAAAAAAACTGCCCATGGAGCAATTAAAATGTTCAATAAAACTGGGTAGATTGGGAAAATGATTTATTTTAGTGGTTGGTAAAACAATGTTGGCTTAATTGTGTAGTGCTCTGAATTCTCTAGTATGTTGTAATGTTGGCGGGATGTGAGCTGCTTAAGTATTTATTTTGTGTATTTATACAGGGCTGGCCTACTGTGTTTCATACCATTAGTTAAAACTTCTTTTTTTTTTTTTTTTAGTTCCAAAAAGATTGGAGAGGGATTAGAACACCTGTCAGGTTTTTATTGCTGTCTGAGCCCCCATTACGGAGATTCACACTAACTTTCCTCTCACTTCCTGTTTTGACCATGGGACTGGAAGCAAAAGGAAATCTTCACAATGGGACCTAGACAGCAAAAAACATACATTATAACCTTCCCTTAAGCAGCCCATAGATTATGCAATTTTCGTTCCTTCCCCTGGAAGGAAAGAAAATTGCTTGATTCCTTCTTCAACACAGTGATTTGTTGATGGGGGAATCCCTCCCGTAATGATCACTGCTGGTGGCTTAATCCGCTTGTAGTGATCGTATGAAAAAAATCCAACAGGCTTGTTGTACTTAAAGAGGAGCTCAAGTCCCCCCCCCCCCCCCTTAAAAAAAAATTGTTTCCATTGTTTTACTTTTAATATAAGGACAATTGCCTGACCCTGGATCCAGTGCTGTCCTCGCCCAAGTCGATTTGTCAATTGGCTTTGTGTGCAGGCGCCGGCATCTTGATTGAAGGTATCACAACCAGCTTTCAACTGCAGATGCGTGAGCTGTGTTGCCCTTTGTGATTGGTCCTGCAGTCTTCTGGGACCTGTGATATGTCCCAGAAGGCTGCGGAGGTAGGAGGGGGGGGGCGAACTTCCTCCAACAGAAGTAGCGGAGCAGGTACCTGTCAAAATTAAGTACCTACCCCCTCCCAAAAAATAAATAAACTGCCAAATGTAAAGGAGCAGGGGGGAGGAGGAGGAAGAGCGGAATTTCCCCTTTTGGGTAAAGTTCTGCTTTAAGTCGACTGATGGATCAACTTCAGTACAACAGTCTGGCAATACAAGGATCGAATCTTGGCCAGTCTCTGCTGAACCAGCCTAGATTCAATCCATCTATGACTGGCTTTACTCTATCCAAAATTGAAAAAAAAAATTGTTATGCCTTTAAGAGCCTTAAACTTCACTTTAATGGAAAGAAAATACTGTTTTATTGTGTAGGAGATGAGTCTTAAAGAGAATATCCAAGTTTTTAGCCAAATTGGGATAATACCTACTTTATAAAACAGCAAAACTAATAGAAATAGCAAAACATAAAATAAAAAATCAGTTTACCTTTTAAGCTCTTTTCTCTTTGCGTTAGTTCTCTTTGTTACAAGGGGGGGCTGGAAAGTTACATTTTTAATCCTGTCTAGAGGCAGATACAATATAAAAAAACATATTTTTTCCTCAGTTTAGGCAGATACAGTATCTCATCAATAGTATTAGATCTGAACACGATCCCTGAAATTCATAAAGACTGATGCAGACAGAGTTTGAAAGTGTCTAAAAGAGGTGTAGCATGCGCCAAATTGATGCACCTGCCTAGGACATGTAACTGAAATTGACGCATTCTGCGGCACTTTTAGAACACTGGTATCTGTGCCAGGGTCTCTCTCTCTGTACAACAAAAGAGTTAATCTTAATAAGTTCCACTTTTGTAAGATATAAGCTAACTAACTGAATTTGGCGCTATTGTCAGAGTTGTTAGAAACAAAAGTGTAATGCCCTGTACACACGGACGGATTTTCCGACGGAAAATGTTCGATGGGAGCTTTTTGTCGGAAATTCTGACTTTGTGTAGGCTCCATCGGACATTTTCCATCGGAATTTACGACACACAAAATTTGATATCTGGATCTCAAATTTTCCGACAACAAAATCCAATGTCGGAAATTCCGATGGTGTGTACACAATTCAGAAGCACAAAATTCTATGCATGCTTGAAATCAAGCAACAGAGCCGCACTGGCCATTTAAATTAAATTTTCTTGGCTCGTTGTACGTCACTGCATTCTTGACGTTCGGATTTTCTGACAACAATGTGTGACCGTGTGTATTCAAAACAAGTTTGAGCCAACATCCGTCGGAAAAAATCCAATGGATTTTGTTGTCGGAATGTCCAATCGTGTGTACGTGGCATTACAGTTTCTTAAATTGGTTGGTTATAAAGGTAAAGAAATATTACTGCCAGCCCCTCTGTTCTATCAATCCATCCTGCACTGTAATGTAAATGGTTGTATAAACGATGCCTGTAAATGCCTTATATCAGATCTTTCATGGGCGATCACGCGAACCTCCGGTCGCTCTTTTACCCCAATTTAGAGGCTACAGTGGCTGAGATCCCTCTTTGACGTCAGCCATAAGGGGTAACATAGCCGCTGTGCTGGCCGCTCAGCCCCTCCTACTGTAGACGCCCTTGGATAGGGGGAGGAGAGCAGCTGCAAGTCACATGACCAGCCATAGATCTGAGATAAGGTATTTGCAGGCTTTGTTTTATAAAAACATTTACACAATGTAAGATGGATTGATTGATAGAACAGAGGGGCTGGTAGTAATATTATTTACCTTTACTGCCAGCTACTAATAGTGGCGGGGGGTGGGGGCGGAGACACACACACACACACACACACACACACACACACACACCCACACACACACACACACACACACACACACACACACACACACACACACAGGTGCTGACAGGCAGGGAGGGAGGGGGAGAGAGGAGAGCGGCAGGATGGCAGAGGCACGTAATCTAAGCACAGTATCATGGATCAGCAGCCATGATTACCTTGGTCAGCACACTAAGGGGCGACACAGGAACAGGCAGGATCAACCAGGTATTTTACAGCTTAGAGAGGGACAGGTTAGACAGCACAGGCCCTATGCTGTTAAATCTGCGATAAGGGAACAGGATCTCTTTTTTTTTTTTTTTTTTTTTTTTTTATTGTTACAACCTCTTAAATGAAATTGGCACAAAACATTACCAAGAGGGATAATGCCAGAAAAGGTGCACAGCAGCTTTATTGAATTCCTTATTTGCCTTAAAGGGTTTAGGAGCTTGGCTTCTCCATTCTATGTTAATGAGAACTGGACTCAGCACAGCAACCAGGATAGCTCATGCTGAGAAATGTTGGCAGTCAGCCATGACACCTTCTCCTCAGAAGCATCTAAAAGGTACGCAATATTTTTTTTAACATTTTTAAATCCTGTTGTGTGAATTGGAACACATAACAAACAAATAGTGGGGAATTCTCAAATTGTACTACAAAATGTTGTATTTAAAATGTATATTCAATGCTAGGTTCACTTTAAACATATCTCACTACAAACTTTCTCTGTTTATTTTTTCAAACTGAAGAGTCAGATTCAAAAGTGAATATAACTAATTTAGGTGAAAAAATATGATTATCTCATAATCAAACCTGCACACTTATAATATTTAAAATTTGTATGTAAAAGCAGTTATAACTGGTTGATTTTTTTTTTTTTTTATGGTACAGGAAGCAGAATTTAATGTTACTTTTTAGAAATAGCTTAAAGTGGTATTACACTCTCCTAATTTTTTCTATTGGCCCCCAGGAGGTTTATGGCACAATATGCCATTATGTACTGCTAATTAGGGAATTATGGCAGACTTACCTGTCTAGAGAAGCTCTCCATTGCTGCGCTGTCACCACTCCTACTATTCCCAGTGCTTCCCTCTTCATCCAGTCTTCCTCCTAGGTTCGCTCTCACTGGCCGCTTGAAGGGCCATGCCACGATGACATGCCATCAGGAGTCATTTCACCATGGCATGGAGTGGGTGCCACAAAATGTGCCCTGAGCTGTGCATGTGCAGCTCAGTCTACAGTTCTGCTGACAGGCCAGAAGAGGCACTTATGAAAGAGACCACTAGGGTCGCTTATGTTATAAAAACCCTACCTGTCAGCAGTTTTTCTAAATTTGACTTTATTATCACTTTAAGATACATCATCAGGGTCCGTCTTCCTTATCTGCTTCTTCGCTGCATTCATTTTCATTTGTTCCCAAGAAACTCTTCTATTTTCAATAATTAGCCCATCCTATGAAGCGTTTCACTGGAAGCAAACCCATCAAGAGTCTTGGCCTTACTGGCTCATTCTTAGTGTCATTTGTCAATGTATATAAATATCAACAGAGATTAATATGCATGCTTATAATGGCTTTAAGCTATCTGGGACAATGGCTTTATTGGCTACTACAGACTGCTTGATGTGCCAAATTACTTCAGTTATAGATAGTGCTGACAAACAATATGTGATTCAAAGCTGCAACAGTACCTGCACGCTGCAGGTTACAATCAGCAATGAATGCATCTTCAAGGATTCTCTCCTCCGGCAGTATAGTAAAGACAAACCTGCAATCTGCTTCTCAGGTTGGATTGTTTACTGTGTATCTCCAGCAATAAATGAATTGGAAAAAAAATCCAAATGAATCTTTATCAAAGGCTGGTCCCTCATCCATTTGTAAGTTGGTCAATAGGCAACTGTACATTACAATGAGGATGTGGACCTTATGGGTGCACCAAGCCATCATTTTTATAAGAGGTGTGTCTAAAAAGATTGGTCAATGGTATCAAAAAACAAACAAAACAGAAAATACAAACAAATTACATTTATTGGCCTTCAATGTAATCGCTATCCTTCACATCACACTTTTGGCAACATTCATAAAGCTTATGGAAACTGTCAGCAAAGGCCTCTTTAGGAATCAATCAAATAACCACAGTCAAACATTCTTGGTCCAATCCGGTGCAACTCTGGCTGAACGCGACAGATGTGTCAAAGCAACCAGTTCAAAACATCCTCATAGAATGCGGCTTTCACGGTTTGACCCACATGAATAAATTCCCTATGGATAATGCCATCATTGTCGACAAGGCCAAGCAACATTGTCTTGGCCTTGGACTTTTGCAGGCGACTCTTGTTGGGTTCTGGGGAAGATGGTGAATGACATTCCATCGATTGCCTCTTGGATTACAGATCGAACTGGTAGCACCAGGTCTCATCCCCTGTGATGATGGTTTGCAAAAAGGATGGATCCTGGTCACACATGGTAATGAAATCTCCAGAGGTGTTCATCCATGTTGCTTTCTGTTCATCTGTCAGCTTGTGTGACACAAATCGGGAACAGATCTTCCGTTTACTTAAATATTTGCGCACAGTGTCCTTGCTAATGCCCAATTCCTCCGCCATTAATTGTAGAGTCAGTTGCCAATCTCATAACAGCATTTGTCACACTTGCACGATCATGTATGGATGTCAAGGGCCGACATGAATGTGGCTCATCCTCAGTCATTTTCTTCCTGTGGCAAAAGCTTTTGAACCAGTCGTAAACACATTTTCTGCTCACGGCTTCTGTCCCGTTCATTTGTCTCCATAACCATTTTCCCCAATTTATAGCAGAACTTGATGTTCGCTTATTGCTACATTTTACTGTGACCCTAGCTCTCACACTGACTACATTGGACTTCCCGCAGTGGGTTTACCCTGATGGTCACGTGTACTCCATGTGTTTCCCAACGTGCCCCTGGATAGCCATGTGCGCAAACACCTAGCCCATGTTGCTGTTGAGATATCGAACCATTCACTGAACTTTTTTAGACACACCTCGTAAATGCCTGTATTTGAACTTTATTAAAGTCAGAAAGGATAGCCATGAGTTCACAATCCACACTGATGAAGAAAACATGTAAGGGTCCAAAAGAACATCTTTAACATTTCATAGAGTGAACCAGTTGGCCTGACAAACCATGGCAAAGATCTCATTGTCACAGATTGGACCAATTCACTGCAAATCTTTTTTTAGTAAAACTAACAGGCTCCTTATTAGCTGCAGGTTGCTAACTGCCTACTACAGCTGCAGGTACATTTCTTGTTAATAATTGAAGTGAATGCACTGTTAACCTGCATTCCACTGTGAGTAATGATTCGTTTTTCTGGAACTCACAAAATAAACACATTGACTGAGACAAGCTTAAAGGCTAATTTCACCTTTGTTCACCTTTTTTTCCCCTAAATTATAGCTCCCCTATGTACCAATATAGCATTAATGTACTTATTTTGCAAAAAGAAAACCGCTTTAGGTCATGATGACACAGGAAGGAGATGACCGGCTGAGGGTGGATGATGCAGGGGGTGTGCTAATGACATCAGCTGGTCAACTCCTTCCTGTGTCATCACCTAAAGTCTGACCAGGAAGTAAGGCAGAAGTAATGGAGCAGTGTGTTTAAAACGCTATGAATAGAGTGAAGTAAACGGGTGTAGAATGAACGGAAAGCTATATTTTTTTTTTGCAAAAGTACATTAATGCTATATTGGTACATAGGGGAGCTGGAATAAATAAAAAAAAAAAGGGTGACCAAAGATGAACTTAGCCTTTAAAGCATTATTAAATCCAAAAATAAAACATATTTTATTGTAGTTTATCAATTCTTATATGTGGTGGTTGTATTTGTTTCTTTCTGTCTTAGGGTTGTTCCACATTGAATAGAGGAGCAATGGAGACACATTGGGACAGCAGCTATGGGGAGATGGTAATGTTAAATAAACAAGCAGATTTAGATGGACTGGATTAATAAATTAAAGCTGAACTCCAGGTAAAATATTTTAGGATTTTATTTTCCTTTATGGAATAAAGGTTTTACATAAATGAATAAAAGCTAACCATTGTAAGCACCCCTGTTATGCCACGTAAACACGAGTGGAATTTCTGTCGGAAAAATCATGGATGGTTTTTCCGAAGGAATTCCGCTCATGCTTGGCTTGCATACACACGGTCACACAAAAGTTTACCATAAAGAACGCGGTGATTTACAACACTACGACCAGCTGAGAAAATGGAGTTCAATGCTTTTGAGCATGCGTCAAGTTGTTTCCGAGCATGCGTAGGCCTTTTGCGCATTTGAATTGGTACAGACGATCGGAACTTTTTCCGACCGAAAAATTGAGAACTTGCTCTCAATCTTTTACTGGCTGGAATTCCGCCAAAAAAAGTCCGATGGAGCATACACGCGGTCACATTTTCGGACCAAAAGCTCTCATCAGACTTTTCCTGGCGGAATTTCCACTCGTGTGTACGGGGCATTAGTGGTACATTGTTTGTCTCAACTGCCACTTTGCCAGGACAGCTTGGTCTGTTAAAGGAAGTTGAAAAGTAAGAGATTTCCAGGCTGGATCACCAGGTAAAACCAAAGAAAGAAAAAAGAAAACAAATGCAACCATGAAAATCCAAGGATTGGTAAGCTGCAATATAAAACGTTTTTATTTTTGGGTTTAATGCTGCTTTAAATTACTTAAACATTAATAAACAGTATAAATCCATAAAAGGCAGATATGTATAAAAAGATATCCTCTTTGCATATTTATGATGGCATGTTATGTTCAGAGTTTACTTTTTATCTTAAAACAAAAGATGGTGTTCTTCAAGAAAGAGGAGTGAGGAACAAAGACAAAATACAATTCCTTTGAAGTGTTCTGACGCTTTCTTTAATATTTTTTTAATGTAGAGAGTTTTTCATAATTGAAAAGTTATTTGAAAATTAGTGTCCACAAGTTTAATAATTGGCATCCACTCCTGTAACACTTAAAGCGGAGTTCCACCCACTTTTACAACTTTATCTTAAAGGAAAGACCACCCCTCGTTTTTGGATAATAATTTTTATAAATTTTTTTGGGTTTCTTACCTTCGATGAAGTGTACTTCCATCCTACCTCAGCCGTGGCCCAGGGCATCATTTCCTCTTGCTCCCCCGCTGTCTTCTGGGACATGTGTGTGTCCCAGAAGACCACAGGGCCATTCAGAAAGTGCAGCGACTCTCGCATTTGCAGTAGGAAACCGGCTGTGAAGCCTGAAGGCTCCATGGCTGGTTTCCCTTAGTTAGATGGATCGGCCTCGAGGGGCCGACATTGCAGGCTCCCAAGCATTAAGTGTCCTCATTACAGTGTTTGTAGCTGCTGACTTTTACAAAAAAAAAAAAAATTGCGGCCGGAACACCACTTTAAGGGGTGTTAACAATCTGGTTATCATGTCTTTTTTTTTTTTTTTAATAAGACATATCAACTTATGGTCCGTACACACGGTCGGAAAATCCGACCACAAAATCCATCGGATTTTTTCCGACGGATTTTGTCCGACACTGGTGTTGCATACACACAGTCGGACAAAGTTGTCGGAAAATCCGATCATTCTGGACGTTTGTTGCCTACGACGGGACTAGTAGCCAATAGCTTTGGTCTTGTAATGTGATCTGAGCATGCGTGGCACTTTGTCCGTCGGAATTCGCTACACACGATCGGAAAAAGTCCGATAGGACTTTGTTGTCGGAAAATTTGAGAGCAGGAGATAAAACTTTGTCCGTCGGAAAATCCGACGGAAAAAGTCCGATGGAGCCTACACACGGTCGGAATTTCCGACAACATTGTCCGATAGGACATTTTCGGTCGGAAAATCCGACCGTGTGTACGGGGCATTAGCGGTAGCTTAATTGCACATAACTCCTGTACTTTCCACTCCAACTTACAGGGGTTAGTGGTGGTTCAAAAAAGTCCAATGCCGTTTGGCACATGGCGGATGTTTTGAGAGTTTATTCTTTTTTTTTTTTTATTCCCCTTTAAAGCACCATTTCAAACATAAAGGGTAGATGGGCTATTTAGTGGTGTATACAGTAGTAATGGGGTATATTGCGCAATAAGTGTTGTGTGTACATAAAGGACTATGCAGAACAGCAAAAAGTTCATAGCGTCCAATTGGAGTGTTGAGGATAACTTTCCACTGATCTGAATGCACCAGATGCAGCACGTCTGAAGAAGGAAAGGAAAGAGAGGGGCCAGGCAGGCACTGGTGTAGCACAATTCATTATAAAAAAGTTGAAACAAACAACTGAATGAAGTCACAATTGTTAATGGGCTGACAGGCAATGGAATATGAAGAATGTGTTCGTAAGGGTAGTCCAAGGGAAACTGTTGCCGACACTCCGGGGAGAGGTCTGACAGTCCAGGGAGAGCTGATGCCGGAGAAGCAGTGGAACGCTTGAATGGTGGATCCGGAGCTCTGATGGGCACTACGAGGAGAGAGCCTCTGGAAATTACCTGTCAGCCTCCAGCTAGTGAAGGAGACGTGGCTGGCCTCCAAAATGCGGCCCTATTGGCTACACTGATCGTCGGGTCTGACAGGTCATTTCCAGAGGCTGACGGCTCTCTGCCCCTGGCGTCCATCATAACTTCGAATCCACTGTTCCAGCGGTCCCCTGCTTCTCCGGCATCATCTCTCCCTGGACTGCTGGACCTTTCCCCGGAATGTTAGCAACAGCTTCCCCTGGACTACCCCTGAGAGCACATTCCTCATATTCCATCGCCTGTCACCCCATTAACAATTGTGACTTCATTCAGTTGTTTGTTTCAACTTTTTTATAATAAATTGTGCTACACCAGTGCCTGCCTGGCACCATTTTTGCATTCCCCTCTTCTGTTTAAGCCATTGGACTCCCAGCCCCAACCGAGAAGGCAGCCTCGCATGAGCGCTGTGTGTTAGCCAGTGACTTTTTATACTATGGTAAAGCTAACCTCCAGGAATACATTATCCTATTTTAGTGTATATGTTGGGAATATATTCCTTACTTCATCTGTGTTAAATCAAGGTACTTAGCTTGGAAAAGGGTAGTGCTGAGTAAGCGTTTTTTTGTTTCGCGTTGTTAACGCCTCTGAAGAGATTGAAGTATCTCTAGGCAAACAAATAAGAACAACAGACGTGAGCAGACTAAGTTTAGTATGTTAACAGATTTATTGTGGTGAAAATACAAATGGAAACTCACATTGTGACAGGTAAAATTTGCCTCTGTACATAGTAAGGGCTTCCTAGGGACAGTCTCAGGTCTCAACAACAGGGGAGCCTCTTCCTATAACTTGCAGCCTGGAAAGTCTGAACGTTAGGGTGGATTAGAGCTTAAATGAGGAAGCTAATCAAAGGTTAGCTTGAGAAAGAAGCTTGGGTGGCCTTGAAATACATAACTCAACATAATATTAATGTTGCACTTAGTTTGGTGCCCCCCGGAGTGTTCTATTGGTCCTGCAGGTGTATCCAACCACCCAGTACTCCTGTCTTGGTCTAAGGTTCCTTGTTGTTGTGAGACTGTCCACTGGAAGCCCTTACTATGTGATGAGCCTGATTTTAACTGTTACAATGTGAGTTGCCATTTGTCTTTTAACCACAATATATCTGTTAAAATAATTCACTCGGATTGCGCACTGATGTTTTTCATATCTTCATATGCAGGGTAGTCTGGGCTTACACTGTGTGAGAGCGGATTGGAGGAAACGCAAACCCCTACCCCCCTCCATATAGGCAGAGGAATGAAGGAACTACAGAGCTGTATTATGAATAGAAAAGCTCTCTGCTTATCTCCCTCCCTCTAAGCTCCCTCCCCAACACAAATTTCCAGCTGCTGTTATCTCGTGTGTCGGAGAACTTGTGACAGAAGTGATAACAGAGAAATGGAGCAGCAGAAAGACACAGCTCTTAGAGCTTTGGGGAGAGATAAGTAAACACTACAGATATATGTGCCTAGGTCAAATTTCATGAATGGGGTCTACAACCACTTTAAGGGATGAAACAGATAATCATTGTGCACAGTCATTCTTTATGTCCTGCGACTTTCTCTTGTGTGTCATCTAGATACTAAGATATTCAGTTACCATAGAAAAATACATTTGAAACACAAATTGTTAATTTTTTTTCTTAATAAATCGTCCATGTTATGTTGTAATAAAACTTTCTGCAGAGCATTGCTCTATGAATTCCTTTGAACACCTTTCAGGAGTTCATTTGAGATTCTCCCCATTTTCACTGAAGTACAATGTTTCTTCGCATTCAATTATACAAGCCATAGATCTGCAATTTAACTCCCATCAATAAAGTTGTAAACGTCCAACTCTCACATAGAGAGTTCCTGGGAATGAGATAGACGTAAACAAGAGACAATACATTAAGAGATGTATTGATTGTAGGAATCTTGTATTGCAGTTGGTATTGTGTAAAAGCTTTCTTCACAAAATTTGTTGCCATCCCTGTCAAGTTTGCTAAATTGTCACAAAACATTGCAAGACGAAGGAAATTGACCTGGACGTCTGCCAAGTGCATTTGGCTATGGGTGTGTATGAACGTATTGCTGTATCGGTGTGTGGGTTGGTAATATTAATTTTATTAAATGGGAAATAGTTTTCTGGAGGCTACAAGAATAGTAGGCTGGAAGAAAGTTTTTGTCACAAGTTTGCTCTTTGTTCTAACTTGCTGTCCACGATGAAATAGCAGACGTGGTAACCCATGTGGTCAGAATAGCACCAGTTGTACAGCTCTCGATGTACACAGGACGATGTCTTTTGGCACACTGACTTATGAAGGTTGGTGCTCCCTGTGATGGTGCATGCAGCCTTGTGCTGCCATCTGTTGGTGTGTTTCAAAACCTTTTGATACCGCCTTGTATAAGAAGTTAGGCAGCCCTTATATTATGCAATTTTCTGTATTTCAACTACAGGAACTTGACAACGAGTATAGGAGCATATGTTAAAATATCTCGATAAGTTCTTCCAATTGAATTGAGTATTTGGTATATACAATATATACATAGGTTTCAAGTCCATAGATTGAAAAGCTCAATTGGTAAGCATACAGGGCAGCCTTCAAGGTAAAACTGAAACCGTGTTCAGGAACTGTGAAAAGAAACAAATGGAGAGGCGCTTCTGGGTGCAATAGTTTTTTAACAGGGATAACAATTTATTAATAGCTCAATAGTAAAACTCACATTTTTGTGATAAAATCAGGCATGGTATGCAAGTAAGGAAGTGGTATCTCCTGGTGCTGTGTCATTCTGTGCTCTGGTTAACTTCCGTATAGATGATAATGCCCGCTCAGGAAGGCGGCCTCAGAACGAGGCTTGAGAAGCAGAAGACAGCTGGCTCAGGGGGATACCGTCATCGGTGTAGGACGCGTTTCTCAAGCATGCGCACTTGGATCTTCTTACAAGTCGTGCTCTTTTCTCAACAAGGCTCTTTTCTCAACAAGAGCCTTGTTGAGAAAAGAGCGCGACTTGTATGTGCGCGACTTGTGTGCAGCCTATTAGGGTGTGTACCCCAGAGCACAATCACACATGCATGCATATCAGTAGAGCAATAAACTGTGTCAGTAGAACAGTAAACATGCAGGGGGGAGACTGAATGCAGGGGGAATCGGCACTGCATGGGGTGATTAGGGTGTGCCCAGGCACATCTGGCACACCCTGTGCACGCACCTATGCATGCAGCGCTGATTTCCCCTGCTTCCTGTCTCCCCCTTGCAGATTTAACCTGCTCCTGAGAGCAGGTAAGCTGGCAGCACTGCAGGGGGGAGACAGGAAGCAGGGGGAATCAGCACCACATGGGGTGATTAGGGTGTTGCCAGGCACACCTGGCACACCCTGTGCGCACCCCTATGATTGCAGCGCTGATTTCCCATGCTTCCTGTCTCCCCCTTGCAGTGCTGCCAGCTTCCCTCCTCTCCTCCTAGGAGCGAGAAAGGGGCTGGTAAATATTTAATTAACTGACCCCTTCCTTTTCTGAATGAACACAGTGAGTGATCTGTACTGATCCCTCCTGTCTTTATCCTTAAATGAAGCATAGTAAACTATGCTTACTGCAGGCTGCAGAGAAAGGATCTGGGGAATCTCTCTACTCAGTTTCTTTATCTGTCTCAAAATTGAGACATAAGGGGTCTGTTTAGACCCTTAATATTTCACTAAAGCTTCATAATGGGGCTCCTAAAAAAAAAAAAAAAATAAAAATATTATTGAAAAAAATAAAAACAAAAAAAAAGAATTGTAAGAAATTATTTAAAAAAAATTATAAAAATAAAAAAACTACTGACACCGTCTATTGTTCTGCTGATATACAGGCATGCGTGTTCGTGCTCTGGGGTGCACCCCCTAATGCAATAGGCTGTGCACACCTATGGTAAAAATACAATTGACAACATATTAAACAGTATCTTCATAGAACAGAGTTCATTTTATCCTGGTAAAATATAATACAATACTGCCCTTATAACTCCAGTATCAAAGGCTCACAAATACTGAACTGCAGTGCGAAATTGATTGTTCTGTATCTATGTTAAAAAGAAAAAAAAAAAAAATCCATCCAACAAGTACACATTTGTGGCTGGTTTAGGCAGCAATTTCATATAATCAAGCCAGCGGTACATAGCGGTACATCAGGCCATTTTGTGTTCTATCAGAATTTTCCTACAAGCCATTTGAAGATTGAGTGAACATACAGGCAGCTTGTAATCGGAGGTTTCAATAGCACAAAAGCATCATGCACTTTCCAGAAATGTAATCTCTCCTGATTGCATCTACATTATTTTGTGCACATCTGTATTACAATTCCCCATATTTATAGAAGAGTGCTTACTTATAAACCCATTTCACTGTCCTCTTTTTTTCAGTCACTGAAAGACATTTAATTTCCAAAACGACCTCGTTTTGAAGCGTGATGGCTATGAATACCCATTACAATTGCACGGCTTCCTCTCCTGGAGCTGAAGCGCGCGTTACGCTAGTAGTCGGCGCCGGTGCTGCTGAGTTTTTGTTGAAACAAACTTCTCACCTTACTTAAACTGACTTTTCTTTTCATTCTCTGTATGTAACAGTGGAGATATAAAGCGCATTTCTACTTTTGTAGCCAAATTAGGATGACGCCTACTCTATAATTCTTACACGTTTTGATTTGCATACCATAATCTTAAAATTGCAGCTTTTTAGATGCTCTTTTCTGGAAACTCCAGCACTGAAAAATCCTA
Organism: Lithobates sylvaticus; assembly: GCA_028564925.1. Taxonomy (NCBI): domain Eukaryota; kingdom Metazoa; phylum Chordata; class Amphibia; order Anura; family Ranidae; genus Lithobates; species Lithobates sylvaticus. The sequence goes on from CM053031.1 coordinate 36,806,801, forward strand.
TTTAGCTGATTATCAAGGTGGGGGGGGGGGGGGGCTGAGGTTCTGTGTAAATAACCTTGTTTGTGCTGTGCTGGCAGATCTCATTACCAGTTGTAAACTAGATTTGAACATTGTCTGTTTTAACAAAGTGTTAATATTTAGAAGTAGAGATAGGGCAAACACCCGGTGTGGCATGGACTGGGGGGCACGCCTTTTTTTTTTTTTTTTTTACTGCCAAATGTGTTTTTTTTTTTTATTCAGCTGTCAGTAGGAAAGCCCATTGATAGCTGATGACTCATCGGTTGTTAAGGACACCATGGCTGGCTTCCCGGTCCCACTCTTTAACCACTTAAGCCCCGGACCAATTTTCAGCCAAAGGGCCAGGCACCTTTTTGCGATTTGGCACTGCGTTGCATTAACTGACAATTGCGCGGTCGTGCGACGTGGCTCCCAAACAAAATTGGCGTCCTTTTTTCCCCACAAATAGATCTTTCTTTTGGTGGTATTTGATCGCCCCTGCGGTTTCTTTTTTTTTTGCGCTATAAACAATAGAGCGACAATTTTGGAAAAAAATCTATATTTTGAACTTTTTGCTATAATAAATATCCCCAAAAAATAAATAAAAAAATTTTTTTTCCTCAGTTTAGAATGATACGTATTCTTCTACATATTTTTGGTAAAAAAAATTGCAGTTAGCGATTGATTGGTTTGCGCAAAAGTTATAGCATTTACAAAATAGGGGATAGTTTTATAGCATTTTTATTAATATTTTTTTTTTACTCGTAATGGTGGCACTGATTCCTGTGTAAATGACACTGGCAGTGAAGGGGTTAACCATGGGGGTGGCAGTGTAGGGGTTAAGTGTTCCTAGGGGCGTGTTACTAAGGCCCCTTTCACACCGGGGCATTTTTCATGCGGTACAGCGCTAAAAATAGCGCCTGTTCACCGCCTGAAAAAATTCGGCCCCTTTAACTCCAGTGTGAAAGCCGGCGGGCTTTCACACTGGAGCGGTGCGCTAGCAGGATGACAAAAAAAGTCCTGCTAGCAGCATCTTTGGAGCGGTATAGGAGCGGTGTGTTCACTGCTCCTATACCGCTCCTTCCCATTGATTAGAATGGGACACAGCGGTAAAACCGCGGCAATACGGCTACGGCGGCGCTCTGCCAGGGTGTTTAACCCTTTTTCGGCCGCTCGCGGGGGTAAAACCGCACCGCGATCGGCCGAATACCGCGGTTAAAACGACGGTAAAGCAGCGCTAAATATAGCGCTGCTTTACCGTCACCGCGGCTCCCCGCCCCAGTGTGAAAGGGGCCTAACTGTGGGGGGTGTGGCTGTGTGTTAGTGAACACTGATCTCTGCTCCAATCACAGGGAGCAGAGATCAGTGTCACTAGTTTCTAGGCAGAACGGGGAGATGCTGTTTACTTCCCGTTCAGCCTTCCCGTGAGACGATCGTGGGTATCCTGCGACCGGTCTCACGGGGGTCCCGACCGGCGCACGCGTGCCTCCGGCAGGGTGCATGCGATGGCACGAGGGCATTCTTAAAGGGACGTACCTGTACGCCTTTATGCCTGTCTGTGCCATTCTGCCGATGTACATCGTCATGCGCCATGGCCAGCTTCCCGATCCCACTCTTTAAAGAGGAACTGCAGTCTGCTCATATAATTTGTAATAAACACATCTTTGCCATTCTGGAGCATCCCTCCAATTACTTTGTATATTATTTTATATATATACTGTGATTCTGTACTTGCCAAATATGCTGCATAAATCGACCTACAATAAGTCTGGCTGCAGCCATTTTAACCACTTAAGGAGCGAGCCTCTTTTTGAGATTTGTTGTTTATTAGTTTTTGCTAGAAAATTACGTAGAACCCCTAAAAATTATACATTTTTTTCCTAACACCCTAGAGCATGAAATGGCGGTACTCTCTGTCACACCGTATTTGCACAGCGGTCTTACAAGCGCACTTTTTTTGGAAAAAAATACACTTTTTTTAGTTCAAAAATAAGACAACAGTAAAGTTAGCCTATTTTTTATTTTTATATTGTGAAAGATAATGTTATGCCAAGTAAATTGATATCCAACATGTCCCGCTTCAAAATAGCACCCGCTCGTGGAATGGCAACAAACTTTTATGCTTAAAAATCTCCATAGGCGACGTATAAAAAAAATTCTACAGGTTGCATGTTTTAAGTTACAAAGGAGATCTAGGGCTAAAATTATTGCACTTGCTCTACCGATCGCGGCGATGCCTCACATGTGTGGTTTGAACACCGTTTTCATATGCGGGCGCTACTCATATATGCATTCGCTTCTGCACGCAAGCTCGGTGGGACAGGGCGTGTTTAAATTTTCTTATTTTTCTTTCTTATTAATTTTACCTTTTTATTAAATTGTTTTACACTGTTTTTTTTTTTTTTAATTATGTCACTTTTATTCCTATTACAAGGAATGTATACATCCCTTGTAATAGAAAAAAAGCATGACAGGACCTCTTAAATATGAGATCTGGGGTCAAAAAGACTTCCGATCTCATATTTACACTTACAGTGGGTGCCTCCGATATTGTCAATCTTGCCGCTGTTAGCCCCATTGCGGGAGCCAGCGTCGAGCTATGTCGCTCCTCCCGCTCACCGCCCCAATACATTCCTATGGATGCGAGGCATCTCGGGGGGGGGGGGGGGGGGGGGCGAGTGCGAGAAGCACAGCTCGCAGCAGTAAACACAATATCGGCGGCACCTACTGTAAATGCAATAAAAAAAAAAAAAATTGTCATTTAAAAAAATTATTTTAAAAAAAAGTCCCTTTTAAGAGCTGTGGGCGGAAGTGCCGTTTTGACGTTGCTTCCACCCTGAATTGTTATGGAGATGGGTGGGGGCCATCTTCCCCTCACTTGTCTCCATGCCCAGCCAAGGTAAAGATCCGATCGCCTCCGCCGCTGCCGACAGATCCGGTAAGCGGCGGAGGGCACCGGAGTGTGGTGGGGGGCCTCTCCCGCCACCGATAAAAGTGAACTTGTGCCGAATCTGCCACAGAGACCACTCTTGTCAGAAACTGGACCCTCGGCCGAACAAGAAGATACCGGGTTATGGCAGCTAGCTGCTGCCATAACAACGATATCCCCCGTCAAAGTAAGGATGTATATCGGCATGCGGCGGCCTGGAAGTGGTTAACTGTGGGCAGCTGAAGCTGCTGCCTGTTCACTTCCTGGATTTATACAGAGGCACACCTCCAGCTCTGCAGCCCTGCAGCTCTCATTGGCCCTCTTATGACTCACCCCCTCCTTTCCTGGCAAACTCTCACGAGAGTTAGAGGAAGAGCTGTGCATGATGTCATAAGCCTAGGCTAATGACCAGACAAGAAGCCTCAAGTGGGCTGTAGAAGGTATTTACTAGTAGAAAAAACATGTTTTCCTATCCAGAATTAAAACAACAAGGGCAGAAGATTTAATAGATGGAAAGTTGAAAAAATTACAACAGGTCTGCTTTAACAACCAGCTTTTACTCCGCCCTGATTGGGCAAAGCTTTGCCCAATCAAAAAAAAAAAAAAACAATAAAAAAAGAATATTCATATGCAAGTACTCCCTGCACGCTCCCCAGCCAGAAGTTAGTTAAGTGGGAAGTGTAGTACCGATTAAGGGGGGGTTTGACTAATGCCGCGTACACACGGTCGGATTTTCTGATGGGAAATGTTTGATGTGAGCTTGTTGTCAGAAAGTCGGACCGTGTGTATGCTCTATCGAACATTTGCTGTTGGAATTTCCGCCAACAAATGTTTGCTAGCAGGTTCTCAAATTTTCTGCCAACAAAACATGTGTCCAAAGTCATGCTGGTAGGTTATTTGGCTTCTGTCCAAAATTGGCCCTAGTATATGAATGTGAGTTGGGGACCTTGGATTGTAGGGATTGATGTGAGTGTGCTATGTATGTGTGGAGCGCTGAGTAAATTGATGGCGCTATATGGGAATAGTGATAATTGTAGACACGCACCCACACTCACTCAGGTTGAACTGGATGGACTGGTGTCTTTATTCAACCTTGCTAACTTTGTAACTATATGTACACAAGTCTGTCGCACAAAAGTTCACGCATGCTCGGAATCAAGCAGAAGGAGCCGCACTGGCTATTGAACTTCCTTTTTCTCGGTTCGTCTTATGTCTTGTACGTCACCGCGTTCTCACGTTCGTAATTGTTGGCAAACATTTGTGTGACCGTGTGTATGCAAGACAAGTTTGAGCCAACAACCTTCGAACAAAAATCCACGGTTTTGTTGGCGGAAAGTCCGATCGTGTGTACGCGGCATTAGATTAAAAAAAAATGATTAAATGATAAGAAGATCAATTTGAATACACAGTAAATATATTTTGCAATAAGTTATTTTTAATGTTGAGGGTTTAATACTACTTTAACTAGAAGCAAACATGTAAAGCTGTTTTCATAACTAGGCCAATACCTATTCATTTATTATAGGAGCTTCCTAATAAATGTGTTACAGACAGCAATCACATGTTAATGACATATCTGAAGTGTTTGCTGATGAATCGTGAATGGTTGTTTTCACACGGCCATGAAAGAAGCACTTCCAGTAATCAATTTGAAATTGTCTAAGAGGCGATAAAAATAGAAAGTTAGATCATGAAGAATGAAGCTGAGTGTTGGGGATCTATGCAAAGAAATGTTTAGAAAATGTCAGGCCAACCATTTTTTTTTTTTTTTGTAAGATAATCGTTACATTTTTGGACATATTCTTAACAAATATTGCAAAGAATTCTGCAGGAGAAGCTATGTGTTGATATAAAGTAACTGATGGTTTTGAAATGCCAGCTAAATTACTGCTATTCAGTGTAAGTAGGTTCTTTTTTTTTGGCATTTATTCAAATAAACTACATATGCCTCTTATTTTTCATTAGGCTCACGTTCTAGAAACTGTAAAAGCGTGCAAAGGAAACTTCCACTGAGTGAGTCTGCTGAAACCTGGCAAAAGAGTTTTTAAATGTGAAAAATTTAAAATGATACTCTTATGCCGCGATCGGAATTCCAGCTAGATAAAGACCGATGAGAGCTTTTCATCGGAAAGTGCGACCGTGTGTAGGCTCCATCGGAATTTTGCTGGCCGAATTTCCGACAGCAAAAAAATTAGAGCATGTTCTCAATTTTTCAGACGGAAAAGGTTTCTATCGGAAAATTCCGACCGCCTGTAGCAATTCTGAGGCGCAAAATTGTTGGAAACAATTTGACGCATGCTCGGAAGCATTGAACTCAGCTCGTTGTAGTGTTGTACGTCGCCACATTCTTGACAGTCTGAATTTGGTGTGACCGTGTGTCGGCAAGACAGTTTGAGCAGAATTCCGACAGGAAAACCATCAGAGCTTTTTCCGTCCAGAATTCCGATTGTGTGTATGGGGCATTATTGAGAAAAAAGAACGCTGCATGCCCCTAGTAAGGCATAAATAGGAAAGGTTCCCCATGGGGTTTTGAATTGCAGAAATGGAATACAATATTTTGAAAAAATATATAATTTTATTTAGAACAAAATCATTGCATCAAAGCGACATTTGTTGCAGTTAAAACATGAGCTCTATGGGTAAAGCTAATACATGTACATAAAATTTACAGCCATTGAGTACAAAGAAGAAAAAACATAGCATAATATAAGTATGTAAATCATACTGAAGAATCCCAACGCGTTTCGACCTTTTTCAGTAGAGGTCTTCTTCTGGGGGAAGCGAGTAACAGAACCCTAGAGAAAGAGAGTACATATATGGTAATGGAAACATTTGGAAACCAAAAATGTCAACAGGCAAAACATACATATATATTAAATCTTAACACATTTATAAATAGTTCAAATATATTTACCAATCACGGCTGAAAAGAAAAGAAACCTCCTGATTGCTGTGGAAGTACCCTGTCTCTCAACTGCGCTCTTGCAATGTCACTCTGTTACACACTCTGCCAATGGAGACTACAAGCAACCATGCCATGAAATATGGCACATGCATTGTCCACTGTTGTCGTCATTGGAATTCAATCGATATTTTGATCTGATTTTTTATATGTGTTTAATATTTACTCGCTCTTTAATCAATATAGCCTTACAATCATTATGCAGTACATAAAAGAAAAAAATATATTTTAAACATTTTTTTCAGAGCTTAATTTTATCCTTGGAAAAACTTTCTTTTTGCTTTTTATTAGGCTGCAGCCTATGCTTTCATAGTCTATAAGCTGGGAATAAAACACCAAGGATGTGTTATTAATAGTGCAGTGATGGGGTTGTCATATATCACTGGGTTTGCGATGATAGTTAGATAGGAAACAGATGAGCTGTGTTTTTGTAATTGCACGTTCATCAATAAATTACCCCATAGAATTAAAGTGTTTTATTATGCAGAACCAGCTTTAGTGGAGTGTTTTGTTCTGGATGGTTCCATAGGGAATCTTGCAGTGTAAAAAAAATAACTCTATTGGTCAGTCAGCCACAAAATCAATTAGGGTACCACTAACATTAATTTGCATGCTAACTAAACTGTCTCCTTTTGTTCTTGGAACAAAGCACATTTTCCTGTCTCTGCCTGTCTATCTATCTATATATCATCCATCCACCTATCCTGTCTTTAGCTAGATATTGAATTTAAAGGATGATTAGATGTTCAGGCACGATCTGACTGTCCTCAGGATACCATGAGTTCCCATCGGAGCAGATTATTCCATAAACTTTCATTTTAGGTTTTTCTAAGCACGTCAATATTTACGTCAATGAGCACAGGAAAGGGAAGCCACTGCTAAATATTGGGTGGAAAATAACAACCTAAAAGTTTTCCCTTTCTTCTGCCAGCAGAACCTCTGTCCAGCGGTGTCTGAAAGAACCAAAAGATAGATGATCTTTTGTCATCTCTAGCTGTTCCCCATTGTTGTCTCATCTCAGAAGATACCAATGCCAATACCAAAGGAGCTACAGTCACATCTCATTCCCCAACACTTCCATAAAGTTTCATAAAATTTCATTTTAGGTTCTGCTAAGAATACATGTTTACGTCAATGAGCACAGGAAAGGGAAGCCACTGCTAAATATTGGGTGAAAAATAACAACCTAAAAGTTTCCCCTACCAGCAGAACTGCTGTCCAGCGGTGTCTTGAGATGTGACTATAGCTGCTTTAGTACTTGTATTGGCATTGATATCTTCTGAAATGAGACAACAATGGGAAACAGTTAGGCCCCTTTCACACTGGGGCGGTTTTCAGGCAGTACAGCGCTAAAAATAGCGCCTGTACACTGCCTGAAAAAACCGGCCCCATTCACTCCAGTGTGAAAGCCGGCGGGCTTTCACACTGGAGCGGTGCGCTAGCAGGACGATAAAAAAAGTCCTGCTAGCAGCATCTGTGGAGCGGTGTATTCACCGCTCCTACCCATTGATTTCAATGGGACACAGCGGTAATACCGCGCTATGGCGGCGCTTTGCGGGGGATTTTAACCCTTTTTCGGCCGCTAGCAGGGGTTATCCCACGGGTAAAGCCGCGCTAAATATAGCGCTGCTTTACCGTCGCCGCGGTTCCCGCCACAGTGTGAAAGAGGCATTAGAGATGTCAAGGATCACCTATCTATAGGTTCTTTAAGACAGTGGTCATCAACCCTGTCCTCAGGGCCCACTAACAGGCCAGGATTGCAAGATAACTGAAATACATCACAGGTGATATAATTTGCTGCTCAGTGATTGCATGATTGCAGTATTCTAGTCTGCATCTCCCCAAGGTAATACATAAAACCTGGCCTGTTATTGGGCCCTGAGGACAGGGTTGATGACCACTGTCTTAAAGAACCTATAGATAAGTGATCCTTGACATCTCTAGCTGTATCCCATTGTTGTCTCATTTCGGAAGATATCAATGCCAATACAAATACTAAAGCAGCTACTGTATAGTCACATCTCATTCCCCAACACTTCTCCTATCTCCTATAAAAGAATGCAACCCAGCCAACTGTGTGTTGCTTAAATTATTCAGATCTATTATGCCCTATATGCAGCCTAGTCATCATCCAGTCTTACTTAAACAACTGGACAATAATCTCAAGACTATGGTTATTCAGCTGTATCTTTGCACTTCTCTATCACCTACCTTTTCTATACCTATATCTTTCTTTTCATGAAAAGCTAGTTTCCTCTTTCCTTATCTTTCTCTCCCCTGCCCTCATATCCTCTACACCCTGCTTCTTATCTCTGTCCTACCCTACTTTCCTCCTCTGCTCTCATCCACGCTTTCTCCTCCGACCTCCACTCCTCTTCTCTACTCTCCACTGACCGCCTTTTCTTTCATCCCACCCTCCTTGGTTCTGCCCTCCACACCTCTTGCCTTCTCTCCCTGCCCTCCTTTCCTTTGATTCCACCCTCCTCTCTTCTACCCTCCACTCCTCTTCTCTACCCCCACCATCCTTTCTCTCTCCTACCATCCACCCCCTTCACTTCCCTCCCTTTCTCTCCTCTCTTATCATCCAACCTCCTCTTTTCTATCCTCCACTCTTTTATTCTACCATAACCTGCATTCCTCTCCTCTATTCCACACTTCTTATTGGCTACCCTACCCTATGTTTCTCTAATGTCATCTCAGTTTCCTCTCTTCTGCCCTTCACTCCTCTTCTGTACCCCATCTGCAAGAGTATCCTCTTCTATACCCTCCACTCCTCTTCTCTACCCTCCCCTGTCTTCCTCTCCTTTCATCCAACCTCCTCCTTCCTAACCCCCCACTCTTCTTTAACCTTTACCCTTCTCTCCTTTTTATCCCACCCTTCTCACATCTATCCTTCCCTTTTCACCCCACCCCCCCCCTCTTCTACCATCTACCCCTCTTCCCTAACCCCCCCCGCTATGCCCTCTTCTCCTCCACTCTCCCCTCCTCTCTTTTACCCTTCCAGCCTATATTTTCCATCTGTATTTCAATGATACTTTTATTTCTTTGTTCTTTGCCATCTCAACTCCCCCTCCATGTCTCTCCTCCCCCATCCTCCATTCCTGTTCCCCCTCTCTCCTCCATTCTTCTCCTCTTTCCCTATCTCTTCTCCTCCACTGACCCCTCCATTGCCTCTCATCCCCTCTTCTCTCACCCCCCCCCCTCCTTTTCCTTCCATTTATTTATCCCTGCCTGGTTCCCTGCCTTCCTCCCCCCCCTTCTGCTTACAATATAATAAAATGCTGCTTTGGAGTTGGGCAATACCACTTTAAAGCCAAAATTTACCAAACATCATTTAACAGACCCCCCCCCCCCCAGGTTGACAGATTTAATACGCTAAAGAATAATTGTTTACTATTTTCTATACTTGCAGAAGGTGTTATCTTTTAAGCAGTCACAGAAACATTGACTCTGCTGGCAGTGTGCCAGGAGAAGGATAAAAAAGCGGAGGCAGCTTATTAGCATTCTTCTCACATAAAACCACATAATAATACAATATGCTGTGTTAAGTAATGCATAAACTGCAGGGAGAAAGGAACTTGGTAATTTGGATTAGGCTATGCTGAATAAACTCTGCTATAAAGTGATTCAGAAAAGTCTACTCTAACCAGGTGTACAGCTGCAAACAAATGTAAGATGCCAAGTATAAACAGCATTGCCTTCTTCTACCGTGGTGCATATAATTTAGACCAGATGCTACAAGATGAAAAAATAATAATCTCCAACCTCAAACTTTTCTTTTGAATTTTGTATAGACTGGGGAGTGTTTGAAAACTCTGGGTGTGTTCCCACTGGGAGATTTACCCTTATTTCCTTTGTTGTAACCAGGACAGGAAGTGGAATCTTTCCAATTGGCATCCATGTAGTTGGGGAGATTTCAATTTCTATGTGGTCTTTGAGGTAGGAATTTAGGGGATATTTTTGTGGAGAAACGTACAGCAATAAAAAAAAACAAAGGTTCTAACCTTTCTCCGGGCCTTAAAAAAAAAAATCTATCACTGAAGTTCTGATATAAAGTGATTGTAAACGATCACCTTGTAAAACAACCCATTCAGTTTAAAATAGAAATGAAAGGTAATCTGTGTATGGATATAAAAAAGCATTCTAAATACCTTTTTCCCCCTTATTTACAAGTGATCACATTCCTTCTGTTCTCAGCTGCATAAGAGCTGGGGGGGGGGGGAGAAACAGCAGCACACTGAGCTTCAAAGTGAATGACTGTGCAGGTGGGGCATGTCAGGGCAAGTCTGATCATTGTAGGAGAGCAGGCTGAGTTTCCAGCATAGTAGGTGAAACACAGAAAGCGCCACTCTAAGTGCAGTAAATTCTAGATATTTAATATGCTTAAAAACAAGGTACTCACAAAGGTACAGGCATATTCAGCGTATAGGCATGTAATGCCAGATGTCCGTGGAGCAGATAAAATTCAGTGTGCTGGATGACAGCGGTATCGATATCTGGGTGACAAGCTGGATGGGAGATTTAACTGGCACTTCCTGGTGGTGGAGATATATATATAGAGATAACAGGAAGTGCTCGGTATAAGGAAAAAAAAATGAAAAATGCTTGTAGATGTTGGCTAATATGAGCAGTATGAGTTTCCAGCATAGCTAGAGAACTGACCACGTGACCACCATTCATTCACATGAATGAAAAGCCAAATGGCGTCTCAGGGTATGTATGCCAAACACATCCACACAGATTATGGTGGCCTTGGTCACCCTTAGTTCCTTGCTTCCTTCACCACAATAAAACTTCTACTCTTCAGAAATCAAAGAACCACTGCAGGCCCCCCCGTCTCCATCCTGTTTGCGCCCGCCACCTCCAGTGCTCCCTCCAGACAGCCAAACCAGCCTCACCCCCACCCACCCTGGCAAGCGCAGCCACTGGACATGCCCAACCAACCAGCCTTTACCATTAAAGTGTTTGTTACCCCAACATTGCATATTCCTGATAAAGGTATCCTTAGTGGAATTGATGACCCCTGTACTGCTGTCATTTAAAGTTCTTCAAAGAACACAGTCTATGCTCTTGGGTAAAGGAACAGATACAAATGACTTTTTTCAAGCTATACCTCCCAAACAAGATACCCTGCGTTATAAAGTTATACGTGAAATGATTTCAAACTTCAAAAAATGTCTTTTTTAAGGGGAGGGGACTTCAGTTCCACGTTGAGTATCCATTAATTTCTTCCTTTCCAGCCTTGGCATCCCTTTAAATGGGTCTTTATGCCATGGGGTGGAAATGACTGTCCAATCATTTGACCACTGTGATTGGTTGTCACAGTAGTCACATGATCAGAATCCTGTCCCTCGGACTCTGGATTATTACTAAAGATTGGAAGCTGTCTGGGAGGGACAGTTCAGTCACTGTGAGGGGAGTGTAGAAGCCTCAGCCATCCATGGACACATTTGTGTGGCATGGGAGCATCAAAGCCCACCCTCTTTGCCACCATACATATGCATTAGAAGGGGCGGTAAGAGATTAAATCTATTTTTTAAAAACAATAATATAACTATATTATTAAGTTTCAGTCTCAGCCTCATGTAATTCTTTGTATAGCAGCACTCAGACTGTCCACTGGTCCAAATCATTTGGTGGAGGGGGGATTATGATGTGGGGTTGTTTTTCAGGGGTTGGGCTTGGCCCCTTTAGTTCCAGTGAATGGAACTCTTAAAGTGATTGTAAAGGCTAATTTTTTTGTTTTAAATAACAAACACGTCATACCTCCACTGTGCAGTTCATTTTGCACAGAGTGGCCCCAATCATCGTCCTCCTGGGGTCCCCCGGAGGTGCTATCAGCTCCTCCCCGCATTGTATAATCTCCTAGGAGAAGCGCTCTCCAGGGGGGTCCAGCATTTGCATCCATAGATGAAGAATGCAGGACTTGCCCCCCCCCCCCCAACACTGCGTCATTGGATTTGATTGACAGCAGCGGCCAATGGCTGCTCTGCTATCAATATATCCAATCATGAGCCGAGAACCCCCGGGCAGAGAGGTTCATCGTGTCTCTGCCGAGGAATCGAAAGGATCTCCGGTGAGTAAAACGGGGGGGGGGGGGGGGCTGGGGGACCAGTCACTGTCAGAAGTCTTTTCACCTTAATGCATAGGATGCATTAGGTTAAAAAACACGGGGGTTTACAACCCCTTTAAGGTGTCAGCACACCAAGACATTTTGGACGATTTCATGCCCCCAACTTTGTGGGAGCAGTTTGGGGATGGCCACTTCCTGTTCCAACATGACTGTGCACCAGTGCACAAAGCAAGGTCCATAAAGACATGGAAGAGCGAGTTTGGGGTGGAGGAACTTGACTTGACTAGTCCTGACCTCAACCCGATAGAACACTTTTGGGATGAATTTAGAGCGGAGACTGCGAGCCAGGCCCACATCAGTGCCTGAACTCGCATATGTGCTTCTGGAAGAATGGTCAAACATTCCCATAGACACACTCCTAAACCTTGTGAACAGCCATCCCAGAAGAGTTGAAGCTGTTATAGCTGCAAAGTGTGTACCAACTCACTATTGAACCCTACAGACTAAGACTGACATGCCATTAAAATTCCTGTGCGTGTAAAGGCAGGCGTCCTGATACTTTTGACAATATAGTGTATTTCATTTGCACATTTAGCTGTTTGCCTTGGCTTCAGCTTCAAGCTATTTATGTTTACATCAGGGGTCTCAAACTGGTGGCCCTCCAGGTGTTGTGGAACTACAAGTCCCATCATGCCTCTGGGAGTCATGCTTGTAACTGTCAACCTTGCAATGGCTCATGGGAATTGTAGTTCTGCAACAGCTGGAGGGCCACCAGTTTGACGCCCCTGGTTTACATCTATTGCGTGTCTAAAAGTGATTACACCTAATTCCCCTTTAAGACATGGTTTATGATTAGTTGCTGTGGGATACCTCACCATGCATGCCTTTTATTGCTCTTTGCCTTATATTAATACATAAGCCTTTGGGGGATTTTGAGTTATTACTGTTATTACAGATAAAATAAATGGTATAAGAGCTATTTCTGCTTTTAATAAAATGGGGTTCTAAGGAACGGTTGGTTTAAGAAGATGGTGATTAATAGATTAAAACTGTATTTTTTTTTTTCTGCAGTCAGGTTAACAGTCCCTAACTATTAATTAGTCTGTTTAGGCACAATATTTAAGCAGCCTTTGGTTATAAAATATAAAAGGGAACACATTATTACTCCAGGCGAGGCAAATGAATTAGCACAGCCTAGAAGTTGATGGCTAATAACACAACAGCGTCAGGAGGGAGAAAAGGCTTGAGTGCAAAGGTAATAATTACAGAACAAAAGTGCGTTTTTATGTAAGGATGGGAGGTGAAGTGCCTGCATTCAAGCCAGTGCACCCGTTTATTGGATAATCACATGTGTTAATGTTGGGTATTCAAGAGTGTAGCCGGTAACCTAGTAATATCTGTGCGGAAATGGAAGATAAAATTCATATCTTCTTTCTAAGGAATAGGATGCTCTGTTCTTACTCGCAAAATGTTAGGTGCCGCTCTTTGGGAAAGGCTGAAAATAAAAAACTTGTCAATTTATAACAACATGGGAGGGGCATACAGGAGGATCGCTCCAAAAAAAAAAATGAAAAAAAGAAAAAAAAAATGAAGAAAAAAAAAATGAAGAAATAAATGAAGAAAAAAAAATGAAGACATAAATGAAGAAAAAAAATGAAGAAATAAATGAAGAAAAAAAATGAAGGAATAACAATGAAGAAAAAAGAATTAATAATAAAAAAAAGGAATAAAAAAAATTAAAAATTAAAAAAAGAAATATAAAAAAATTAAATAAACTAGAGATGATAGGAATCCTATATATAACAAAACAATAATATGATTCCAATGTGTTTTCTGTTATGTATATTTCAAATGTTGTATATTGAAAAAATATATTTATACACTGGGGGTGTCCAATCGGTAACCTTCGGCTGAGTTTGATCTTTTAATGCCGACTCCCAGTGCCCCTTCAACATCACATCACATAATCGTGAGCCCACCAATCATAAGCCTTGGCCGAGAGCTACAGGTGACAGCTTGTCAGGTGCTGGCGGTGTGCAATGAGTGTGATCTTAGCACACAACCTTATTCTGCATGTGTGATAAACCCCATATTTCTTGCTGCCACATATCTACATTACATGATGAACAAGAGGTTAGAGCTTAACTCTAGACAAGGGTAAATCAGTTAAAATTGTGCACCCTCTCTTCCTCCACTGATGAGAAGATTCTTTTCTTAGGAGTGCATTATAACAGAGTACTACTTACCCTAATCCATGATCCTGCAGTCTTTCTCCCTGCCAGGTGAGGTTGTGAGAACCTACCTCCTGAAGCCAATTTAATTGTCTAACCTGATGTCTTTTTTGACAAAACGCGTAGAGTGGAGCCTGGTCACATGACATTGCTGCACACGGAAGTCAGCCATCTTGTTGGTTGTAATCATTCCCATGTAATATAAAGTGAAAAGCACGTTTTTAAGCACCATTTGTTGAGTGTTTTGGTGGATTTTATTCATTAATACTGCACAATGAAGTGCTCTTTGCCTATACCTAAACCCTGCATGATCTGAGGCCCCCTCTTGGTGGAATTCCTTATGTGGTGAAGACTACAGACATCAGGTGTCCTTGTGGATATAGCGGTTCAGAGTTGAGTTGTTTCGAGTGTGTTTGATCGCTTTATGCAGAGTGGTCCACCACTGAGGGTAAGGATCAATGTGTGCATTGCTATTGACGGAGGACCATTTACAGCACTTTATTTTGGAATTTGTTGAACTTTCAACTCTGAACCTTCACTGAATAACTAAAAAGGACTCTTTTTTTTATATACTTATTTCAAAGTGCTGCACTTATATTTGTAATCCTGTATTGAAGTTGAAGGCTGGCCATTTCTTTCCTGCAACCATGGGTTGCAAAAAAGAAATTTGCACAATCCCCCCATCAACACAGACAGTGGTGACAGGTGAAACCCTCCTGCAGAGCAATTGTCTTCTCCCGGCGGGGGTTGGGGGGGAGCCATCCTCGCTGGGAGATGACAGTGGTTATTGCTAGGGGCTATAGCAGCCACTAATGATAATTGCAAGATAATCCGGCAGGCTGGTTCTACCCACCTTGATTGCTCAATCAACTTGGTACATTCACCCTGCCAATTAACAGTTTGAAAACCCAAACGCCAGCTCGCTCATCCTGGGCGGCTTCCCTGGATTCTCCCCCCGGCCAATCCGGTCTCAGGATCCACTTCCTGATTGGCTGGGAGGTGAAGCAGGAAGAGTATTGGGAATGTTGATTCACTATTGTCACAAGTGGGTGGGCTCAGGACGCAGTGCTCTTTGCCCGAGCCCCCCCGTTTTCAAGCCTCCGGATCTAATCGCATGCTTCACAAAAAAAAAAACCTGTAGAACTCTATGCGTCCGGCGCCCTGCATGGAAATTAGGGCCCGGCGCATAGAGATTGGGGGGGGGGGGGTGCCCCTGCGCTCCTTATGGACGGGCTACCACTGGTTAAAAGTCAACTTGTGGAACATTCTAAGTTTCTGAATGTAAAGGGTCTGTCCAAAAGCAGAAATCACAAAAGACAAGAAGGCTGTTACTGGGACCGGATTTTTTGCCAACTCCATGACAAAACTCTTTGAACTGTCTAGTAAGCCAGCAGCCAGAGAAATGGTAATTGGTAATTATAAAGTCAGGTCACACAACAAAGTATGAATAAGGGAGGAGCACTAGAGGGTGTTATCTTACTAATAAAGGTTATTGCAGGCATTTTGTGGTATATGTGCTTTAGGCAGAACTTATAAAAGTTTAAAATGAAGCTCAGGGTTATGTTCAGTTTCCATTATGCATCCATAGAAATTAAAAAAGACAATACTAATGACCTGTTTTCCATAAACACCTTGCAGCATGCTGGAATTCATGGAGCAGGCCATGTGCAGTTGTCAAGATCCTTGCATCACATTCTGCATTCCGCTCACCTAAGAATAAGTCGACCTCTGAGAACGTCATTGCGCTCCACTTGGTTGATTTTGAGACCTAGTTCAAGCAAAGATGAATTTTAGAAAACAGACAGACAGCTGTCCGGGCCAAACACAGCAGAACGGTTCTGTCTAAAAGTTACAAAGATATTTCTCCAACCGTTTTTTTTTTTTTTCTTTTTATAGATATAGATAATAATGCACATAAATATCTTGCTTCCCACGCAGTAGGTGCTAAGAACTGCTGAAGATGTGGCAGGATTGCCCAGAGCCTTTCACTGTAAATTATTCATTGTAAATTATATGTATTTTCATATGCAAATATACACCCAGCCTCTTTCAATGTGTTATGCACTTAGCACACATCAGCATAAAATCCCTGTGCTGTTTGCACTTGAGAGAAATTAGATTAATCCTAGAAGGGAAATTAACTATTCAAACCCATGTCACTGTAAATAATCTGTTCATTAAAAGTGCATATATATATTAATTATATACTGTACACTATATTACCAAAAGTATTGGTACACCCAGTCTAAAGCTCCATACACACGGTCGGAAAATCCGACCACCAAATCCATCGGATTTGGTCCGACGGATTTTGTCCGACACTGGTGTTGCATACACACGGTCGGACAAAGTTGTCGGAAAATCCGATCATTCTGAACGTGGTGACGTTTGTTGCCTACGACGGAACTACGTAGAGGCTAGTAGCCAATAGCTTTGGTCTTGTAATGTGATCTGAGCATGCGTGGCATTTTGTCCGTCGGAATTCGCTACACACGATCGTAATTGGTGTGATCGGACTTTGTTGTCGGAAAATTTATAGAGCAGGAGATACAACTTTGTCCGTCGGACAATCCGATGGAAAATGTCCGATGGTGCCTACACACGGTCGGAATTTCCGACAACATTGTCCGATAGGACAGAATCCATCGGAAAATCCGACTGTGTGTATGGGGCTTTAGTCCGTAGGGTTCTATATTGAGTTGGCCCACCCTTTGCTGCTACAACAGCTTCAACTCTTCTGGGAAGGCTGTCCACAAGGCTTAGGAGTGTGTCTATGGGAATGTTTGACCATTCTTCCAGAAGCGCATTTGTGAGGTCAGGCACTGATGTTGTAGGCCAGTTAAGTTTCACTGGGTCAAACTCTCTCATCCATGTCTTTATGAACCTTGCTGGGGGGGGTGGATTATGGTGTGGGGTTGTTTTTCAAGGGTTGGGCTTGGCCCCTTAGTTCCAGTGAAGGGAACTCTTATACCCCGTATACACGGTCGGATTTTCCAACGGAAAATGTCCTATCAGACAATGTTGTCAGAAATTCCGACCATGTGTAGGCTCCATCGGACTTTTTCCGTCAGATTTTCCGACGGACAAAGTTTTATCTCCTGCTCTTAAATTTTCCGACAACAAAGTCCGATCAGACTTTTTCCGATCGTGTGTAGCGAATTCCGACGGACAAAATGCCACGCATGCTCAGATCAAATTACAAGACCAAAGCTATTGGCTACTAGCCTCTACGTAGTTCCGTCTACGCAATGAACGTCACCACGTTCAGAATGATCGGATTTTCCAACAACTTTGTCCGACCGTGGGTATGCAACACCAGTGTCGGACAAAATCCGTCAGAAAAAATCTGACGGATTTTGTGGTCAGAATTTCCGACCGTGTGTATGGGGCATTAGTCCATAGGGTTCTATATTGAGTTGGCCCACCCTTTGCTGCTACAACAGCTTCAAC
The DNA here is from genome assembly GCA_028564925.1 of Lithobates sylvaticus. Classification (NCBI taxonomy): domain Eukaryota; kingdom Metazoa; phylum Chordata; class Amphibia; order Anura; family Ranidae; genus Lithobates; species Lithobates sylvaticus. Next base: position 36,824,443 of record CM053031.1, read on the forward strand.
TCTTCTGGGAAGGCTGTCCACAAGGCTTAGGAGTGTGTCTATGGGAATCTTTGACCATTCTTCCAGAAGCGCATTTGTGAGGTCAGGCACTGATGTTGTAGGCCAGTTAAGTTTCACCGGGTCAAACTCTCTCATCCATGTCTTTATGAACCTTGCTTTGTGCACTAGTTTAAATCATTTGGTGGGGGGGTGGATTATGGTGTGGGGTTGTTTTTCAAGGGTTGGCTTGGCCCCTTAGTTCCAGTGAAGGGAACTCTTAAGGTGTTGGCATACCAAGACATTTTGGACAATTTCATGCTCCCAACTTTGTTGCAACAGTTTGGGGATGGCCCGATCTTGTTCCAACATGACTGCAGGGAGGAGGAACTTGACTGGACTGCAAAGAGTCCTGATCTCAACCCAATAGAACACCTATATAGATATACAGTGTATATATATATATATAATATATATTTGGTGCACTGTAATATAATCCTTTTTGGTCTTCTGCTTCCCACTAAAAAAGGGTGCAGGGGAACAACAATGCCAACAACGTAACACAGAACAATAATGTGCAGCTACCAAAAATGCAACCAGAAGCCACATGCTAGCAACCTGACATTTGGTTGGTTGGTTTCTACCTTCTAAGCATCCCTGCTGACATTCTAATGCCGCGTACACACGATCGGACTTTCCGGCGGACAATCCAACGGACTTTGCAGCTGAGGTCCGCCGGACTTTCAAGCGAACGGACTTGGCCACACACGATCACTCCAAAAGTCAGCCCGATTCGAACGTGATGACGTAGAATAAGGGACTTCATAGCCAGTAGCCAATAGCTGCCCTAGCGTCGGTTTTAGTCCGTCGTACTAGCACACAGACGACCGGACCTTTCGACCGGACTCGAGTCCGGCAGACAATTTTGAAGCCAGTCTTATTTCTAGGTCCGCCGGACTTTTGGGAAGAAAAAGTCCGCTGGAGCCCACACACGATCGAATTGTCCGACAGACTAAGTCCGCCGGAAAGTCCGATCGTGTGTACACGGCATAACGGTTTATACAATCAGCCTGAAATAACAGTAAAGCAAATTTGATATGCATGCACAATCCAGCAGAAAGAGTTGACTGTCCATAGACGGTTCGAATCTCATCCAGTTCATCAAGGGCCAGCTGAGATTTAAACCATGTATGAGCAGGCAGAATATACCAAGTTGATCAATCGAGCTAGCTGGTAAAGCCAGTAGCAACAATTTCTGTCTTCTCCTGGCAGGGACGGCTTCCCCTGCTCCCCCACCGGTAAAATACAATGGATTGGCAGAAGGGATTCCCCTATCAATACTGTCCGTGTTGATGGGGGAATTGAGCGAATTTCTTTTCTACATAAAATGACAATCCATTCAACTTTATGTACCACAGTCTAGCACGTTGATACCCTCATACCCGCCTTGCTGAAAAAAAGTAGAGCATGTTCTACTTTTTCTCACCACGCACCAATGCAGTGCAGTGGTATGAATGGAACTTATAGTACTCATGGCAAATTGCTGTGCCTGGGCACTGGGGCTTTATCGCGCAAGGCTGTCCAACACAGCCCAGTGCATATGGTGTGAACTGGCCCATAATAGAAATTGCTGACGCTATGAACAATCCAGTTTGAGCTAGGCCTTATTTAAAAAGCAACTCCAGAAAAACTAAAAAAAAAACCCTTGCAGTGGGGCTGTGCCCTCATTGCAAGGATTAATTGCTCATTAGTCTAGGGGATAGTTTTTGCACTTTAACATACCTGATCCACCATTCCCCTGGCAGATAGTGCTCCCCCATGTTCCGGTGGTGGTCTCTCCCTTGGTGCCATCATGTCCATTGCATTGCTATTGATTCTGCATTTGCCTTAATCACATCAGAACCTTAGATTGCTGGAGCATGGGGAGAAGGTGCTGCAAAACAAGCCATTAACTCTTGCAGTGTGGGCACAGCCCTACTGCATGGGATTATTTTTCAGTTTCTCGGAGTTGGGATTTAATTTCTCATAACCAATGTTAGAGTAGCTCTTCCAATACTTTTGTTGTCCTCTACTAGAGTCAGCAGTCTAACAAAAAACCACCACAGCATGGAGCCCAATACCCTCAGAGGGAGACCGGTATAAGGTCTTCAGTCATGCTGTCATGTCAGTAGTTTCCTCACAGTTGGGAGCCTAAAACCCTCAGAGGGAGACTAGTATGAGGTCTTCAGTCATACTATCATGTCAGTAGTTTCAACATTTCTGTTCATCAAACATGAATGACTTTAATGATTGTGCAAAACATACTGTGCATACTATAAACCATGCCTCTGGGTTTGCACAAAGATATATAGATATATGTATATGTATATATATATAGATATATAGATAGAGATATGTGTTTTTATTATTATTTAACAGAAAATGCATAAATTTTTGTCTCACGAATTTACTACAAATTAGATAAGAACAGAAATAACGAATTTACTACAAATTAGATAAGAACAGATATAAACAGAAATAACATTATAAGCTATTATTTCACTTTTTTCTCCAATATTAGATTCTGTAAGACAGGGAGGAAGAATGTGTACAGTCAGTGTACATACTTTATACTTTGTCTACTAATGATTGAAATAAAATAGAAACGTATTAAAATTCTAATTAGTAAGAGAAGTGCAAGTGGGAGGACAGCTTTCTACAAGTGTGTGAAGCAAACTAATTCCTCAAGGCACAACCTTTCTTTTAATGGTTTAATAAAAACAGATATCTCTGCGGCTTTTGTTTGCAAACATATGTAGAGGCTAACACTGGCTTCCAAGAAGCCTCTAAATCATGTCCCGATTCTAAGCTGTGATTGATAACTCCATACTGTAAAAATAAACAAATTGAAAGCAAAAAAATAAATTCTTGAATAAAAAAATGTTTTTATGTGCCTTTAAAATGAAACTGAAGCCTCCTATAATTTATAGCCAAGGAAGCTGCCATCTTAACCTCTGTTTGATCTGCAGGTGCTGTAGTGCTGCACATGTGGTATAGTGGTTAGCACTTTCATCTAGCAGTAATAGGGTCGCTGGTTCAAATCCCGACCACGACACCTTCTGCCTGGAGTTTGCATGTTCTCCCTGTGCCTGCGTGGGTTTCCTCCAGGTACTCTGGTTTCCTCCCACACTCCAAAGACATGCTGGTAGGTTAATTAGATCCTGTCGATAAAATTGGCCAAATATGTGTATGTTGTATGTGTATGTGTTTGTAAGCGTGTCGGGACCCCACAGGGCAAGGACCACGCTATACCACAGATGGACACCAGTGACAAAAAGTGCCCTGAGGCGATTCAGTTCGCATAGGTTGCGCTATACAAGTCATTCATTCATTCATTCACATGTGATTAACTATCACACCAGCCAGATGATGGCTTGATAGTTGGGTTGACAGCACAGGCAACTGTGACAGATATCGTTCATGGCATTCCTTGAATGCAACTGTTTTGTGAAACAGTTAACTCGATGGGTTTAGTTCAATTTTAATGTATTCTTTCCCAAACCTTTTAACACAGAGGAACCCTTAAAATAAATATTCGGTCTCAGCAAATCCCTAATCATTTTTACTATAATAATTACTATATATTATATTTTATATTTATATTACTTTGTTAGCTTTGTAAACTAAACAGTAAATTGAGATTTAAGAATAAACAATAAAGTAAGGAATGTGGTGTGTTTATTGCAGGGGTCTCAAACTGGCGGCCCTCCAGCTGTTGCGAAACTACAAATCCCATGAGGCATTGCAAGGCTGACAGTTACAAGCATGACTCCCACAGGCAAATGCATGATGGGACTAGTTTTGCACCAGCTAGAGGGCCACCAGTTTGTGACCCCTGGTTTAGTATATTGGACACCAAGGACCACTCTATATGACAATTTAGATAATAAAATAATGATAATGAGTGACATGAAACAAATTATAGTAATAGTCAAAAAAAAGAAAGGCTGAAGTGAAGATTGTAGTGTTCCCTTACTTAGTAGTCTGTGCAAAAATGCCCCCGAAAACTGGGGATAAATGAAATGCTTCCATTAGGGTTATACAGCCCCTTACATTGCTGGTCAAGGAAAGAATGCCCCTTACATTGGTGGTCAAGGGAAGAATGCCCCTTACATTGGTAATCAGTGGGAATAATGCCCCTTACATTGGTGGTCAAGGGAAAAATGCCCCTCACATTGATGGTCAAGGGAAGAATGTCTCTTACATTGGTGGTCAAGGGAATAGTGCCCCTTACGTTGGTGTTCAGTGGAAAGAATTCTGCTTACATTGGTGATCAAGGAAATAATACCCCTTACTTTGGCAATCAGTGGGAACAGTGTTCTTTACATTAGTGGTCAAGGGAATAATGCCCCTTACATTGGTGATCAAGTGAATAATGCCCCTCACATTGATGGTCAAGGGAAGAATGTCTCTTACATTGGTGGTCAAGGGTATAATGCCCCTTACGTTGGTGTTCAGTGGAAAGAATTCTGCCTACATTGGTGATCAAGGGAAGAATTCCCCTTACGTTGGTGGTCAAGGGAACAATGCTCCTTACATTGGTGGTCAAGGGAAAAGTTCTCCTTACATTAGTAGTCAAGGGAAGCATGCCCCTTACATTACTAGTCAAGGAAAGAAATCCCCTTACATTACTAGTCAAGGAAAGAAATCCCCTTACATTGGTGGTCAAGGGAAGAATGCTCCTTACATTACTAGTCAAGGCAAGAATGACCCTTACGTTGGTGATCAGTGGGAACCATGTCCCTATATTGGTGGTCAAGGGAAGAATGCCCCTTACATTGGTGATCAAAGGGAAGAATGTTACTGAATGTTACAGATAGCTGAAAGATCATCAGGGTTAGTGGTTACTTATTCGGGAGGCAGAATTATCATTGCTCAAGGAACCCCTAGTAACCTTTGGTGGATTCCTAGTTGGGAAAGGTGGTTTGAATTGGAGCTTTTCATTGTCAAACATGTCAAAAATGTCACAGTCTGGATTGCATAGTACACGTCTTGTCACTAGTTATGGAAAATGTAAACCAGACATCTGAGATACATTTTAATGTTATTGTCTAAGTCGAATCCTTTACTCTACTAGGATCCAAAGTGCTACATAATTATCACTCACTCAAGGCATTTTGTTTTGTTCTTAATTGTCTGAAAATCTAAATGTAGTATCTGCTTTTCCTCAGCATGCCATGTGAATCATAGAAGATGCATTTTATGAGGAAGACATGACATGAGAACAGTGTTAAATCAGCCAAATGATGCAGATAACTCATGTTTAGATGACAAGTGTCATTTCATGACACGTGAATGGAAATGTCTCTTGCTTTGGATGATGCATAAAATACATTTGGGTGTTTAGAAATAAACCATCAAATAGTAAGCAATTCTTATCGTGCACTAAAGCCTATCATTCTAATTCTAGTCAAGTGCGTATCAACTGTTTGATTTTTTTTGCCATCCAATCGAAGCACTCGGTCAATAAGGAAATCTTTTTTTTCTAGTCGCCCACACATGTTTGCGTTTTTCTGATTTCTTCGAACTTCAATAAACAAATGATCTGTCTCTTTCTGAAAATTGTATTCCTTTAACATTTAACTTCTGATTAGAATTGAGCAATGAATGGATCAAATTTGCCAACTAACACTTTGATAAAATAAACGCTTCAAAACTACTAAAAGGTGGTATATTTTCCAACCTCGTCAATGGCCTTTTATTTAAATTGGCCTGTGAAAAAAATATTTGGGTAAGAGATACAACACACAGGCAGACTGGTGTAATCATTCAGAATTCTGATGAACGAGAACTGAGCAATGAGATTGTGTGCACCGCAGCATTATCGTAGGTGCCGCCATGACACTAGTGCTGGTGTCATTCATATCTGCTTCACAACAAAAAGAACTAAAAGATGATTTTGCTGGTTGATTCAAGAAAAAAGAAACGGATAAACTTCATAGATAAGCAGATTGTAACAGGTTGAAATATCCTAAAGTCTTGGTACCTGGAGTTCAGCTTTAGGAAAAGAGCAATTTCGGTCAATACTGTCTTTTTTAATTTTTTAATAGAGTAAGTCAGAACTTTTTTCAGATCAGAAAAAAAATACTAAATAAGTGGCACCATATCCCCAAAACAGGAAATGGGAGGAGATATCCCCAGCGAGCAAAATAAATCAAACAAACCCAAAAGAATATATTGGCTGTCCTTGCTTAAAAAAAACAAAAAAACAATATATACTTCAATTTTCTACCCTCCTCCTCCCTCAGACAATGCCAACACCCTTCCCTCCAAAACCCCAATCACAAAAAATATATATGTATATTATTAACCAAAACCTTTTCTTTAGGTCACTCTGTTAACATTGAGTTGATTTACAAAAGGCAGATAGATTGTGCTCTATGCAAAATTCAGTTGCTCCAGAGCAGGGTCTCTCAACCAGGGTTCCTCCAGAGTTGCTAGGGGTTCCATGAACAATGATCAATTACTGCTTCTCAGATAAGTTTCCACCAAAACCCACTGATCGTTTTATCTATCTGTAAGGGGGTAATTCTTCCCAATAACCACAAGTGTAAAGAACATTCTTCCCACTGACCACCACACTAATGTACCATGAGTTGTAGCTGAAATTGTTTTAGCAGGGGTTCCTCAACACCTGGAAGTTATTTCAAGGGTTCCTCAGTGTTGAAGAGGTTGATAATGGCTGCTTGATTGATGCTGGCTGTCTTTCAACACAGAAGACTGTCTGCATCTAGTGGTGGAGAAAAAAGTGCTTCAGGGGATAGCACTGGGTCCATGCTGAGCATTACAGCAAAAGTTAGTTACTTTTTCTAATTCTAGAAGCCCAAGCAAGTATACAAATAAATAAATAATTATGACCTTCAGTCCAACAGAAATTAGGTGGAAAATGTAAATGATTGCAAAACTGCCCCTTATCACACATGGAATCTTACAAATCCTCCAGAGTAAGGTGATTATGAATATACATGCACATGTAAATGAAGTTATACTCCCTGCCCAGAACTGGGATTGGCATTATATATATATAGTCTGTTCCTACATAAAGTAAGGTAAGATATGCATATCAGGACATGAATATAATCTGCCTACACACATTCAGTAATATGTAGTCCTTGCAGCCTATGGATCTATTTTTACCAATTAACCCAACAATTTTATACGGAGGCACATTGCAACTGGAGTGGTAGGCCTTAAGTGTTTAAAGGAAACCTATATGCAGAAAATGTGAAAGCTACCAATGCTGACCTTTTCTATCCATTAATTTGGGTCAGTAGCTTCAGTACTTGATAAGTAATTGACCAATGCAAGATGTGTAAATTAGGAGCCCAGGAGCCCAGTGTTCATTCTGACTTTTTTGCATACTTATGTTAGGTCAGTGACTCAAAGATTATTAATGGCAGAGACAGCTAGGTAACTAGTAATTGCAAAAGAAGGCAGGGTATGGGAGCAATGGCAGTCTACAAATACTTCTTATCCCTATTTAACAGTAAAACCCAACTCCAAACTTAGGTTTATTTTTTAAATAAATGTCCCCCAGTGGTGTCAACACCAGTGCTGAGTATGCACACCCACCCAACCAAATGCCACAAGGCATGCCTGCAAATACATGTGCTCAGCCGTACATAGGGAGGTGTAGTTAGCCTTCCCAACTGTAGGTGGCCTATTATTGCATAGAAAGTGTAGGTAATAGGCCCCTTAGAGATCCCATACAGTACCAGGAGAGAGGAAGGTAGTCTGATTGGACACCGAACTCTTGAGAGACTTCAGCCTGGTCTACAGGTACTGTATATCAAGTAGTGACCCTAAGTGCAAGGCCATGTGCTGTGATATGTAGATGTGCATTTGTACGCACCAGCATCCTCACAGAGGCAGAGACCAACTTTACTGGACCCTAAAGTTGTATATTTAAGCCAGTCATATAGTTAACAATGAAATTACAGAATGTATTTTTATATTAAAGGGTATCCCCCCACACACACACTTTATAAAAACTTTACACAAGTGTATTTATTAAAAATAATAATGTTGGAAATACTTATCTTCCTCCTTCTTGCTCTGGGAAAGTTCAGCTTTAAACTAGTAGCCAAAATTCTCTCGATATTAGCCCTCTGTAATCCCCTGTACAGCAGCCATATTTTTGGGGTAAAGAAGGGCAGCACACTAATCCAATCAATGCTCTATGGCAGTGGTCTCCAAACTGTGGCTTGGGTGCCAGATGTGGCCCTTTGCTTGCTTTTATCTGGCACTTGGGGCACTATTTCATCCACTGATACCAAGAATGGGGCATAATTCCCCTGACAAACCCCAATGAAGGGAGCATATTTCATCCCAATGACACCAACGATGGGGCACAATTCTTCCCACTTACACCAACAAGGAGGCCCAATGACATCAACGATGGGGCACAATTCCTCACACTTACACCAACAAGGGGGCACAAAGACATCAACGATGGGGCAAAATTCCTCCCACTTACACCAATAATGGGGCACAATTACTGTCACTGAAGTAAACAATGGGGCATTTTTTTTCCACCACTGCCGCTGGGGCTTTTTCTTCTCCCAATGGTCACAGTCCGGCCCTCCTAAAGTCTGGCCCTTTGTTTAGAAACTTTGGAGAACCTTCCTCTATTGTGTTGCACAACAATGCCAACCTATCACTGTAAAAATACTAAGAGCATAAGATACCAAGGGATGACTTCACCAACATAATTGTCTGTTCTCAGAATGGGGTGTCTCCTGGTTGCAATGGTGGTGGTGGCAGTGGTATGCAAACAGGTCAAGCACCTGCCTGTGCTGTCTGGCAGTGGTACTTGAATCACAAAATTGTCTGGACAGAATAGCAAATAATTAGTCAGTTTCATATATGTATTTCTGCTATGTCTTTAGCTGTATGCCCGTCTTCCAGCTTTAACTTTTTTTTTTTTTTTTTTTTGTTAACGTATATTCTATTATGTAAAATTGTACATAGTAAAAATGAATAATTCAACCTGATGTGCTTCATATGAGGACAAAGGTTTTTTTCAGCAATCCTTTCAGCCCATTTGGAAAACATAACAGAATGCAGAGCAGTTGTATATTCCGTTAATGTGTTACTTGACTAAAATAATGCTGCGCATTTCAGCTCTGGCCTATGTGGATGGCAGCCAAGTCCCGTTGCTTTGATTACAAGGTGCATGCTTAAGTAGTTCTTCTGTTGATTTATGACCAAAGAATTATATTTCACTGAGTGGCAGAGCAGGCAGCTAGATTTGTTAATTGGACAGTAAACTACAGTTTGTCCTTCTGTTATGGCATTTTTTAAATACTCCAACCTGAAAGCCAAGGAATTAATTAGATAAAATAAAATGGGAAATCCATGAAACTTGAAATGAATGCGGTAATATGGAGGACTGTTCATCGAAGTGGCATTATATATATATTTCTAATTAGTCTTGGAAACTACTATGACAACTAAAACTATACAGGAAGACACTTGAGACAACTTTCTCTTAAAATGACGAAGTGGGAAAACAGTCTGCAGTTGAAGCTTGCAAAAATAGACAGATATTTAAATATTTAGGCAGAGAAAATGTATACAAAGTATACAGACTGCGGGATTCGATTTTCAATTATGGAACCAACAAAACTGCAAATGACTAGACATGTGCACTTTGAAATATTTTGTTTCGGAATTTCGTTTTCGTCCGAAAAATAAATTTATTTAGTTACTCCCGAAATTCGTTTTTATTTATTTTGTTTTTTGTTAAAAATTGCATTCTTCCGAAAATCCAAATGAATTAAGGTCGAATCTGTCATTGAAGGCTTATGGTGTCTGTCGAATGTTCAAAGAAGATTCGACGGAGCAGCTACACTGTATGACTCTGTATAGTTTAGCTGCAATTCCACCCAATTCCAGCAGCAATCTTTTCTCTCTACGTCGAATCTTTCCTCTCTTCGTCGAATCTTTTCTCTCTATGTAGAATAATCTTGAACTAATAGAGTTAAGGTTAGGCACATTCGACCACAGGTTCGATGGACACAGATTGTTATTGTCAGTGTCGAATCTCCTATCTATATCGAACTGTTGTCACAACGAAAATAAAGCATTTGTTTATGTCGGATCTTTCGTTTTTCGGATTCTGCACTTGCGTTATCGTTTGTTAAAACGATAACGAAAATACCTGAAATTCATACGAAAATGCATTCGGACGAAAACGAATGCACATGTCTACAAATGACTACGTGCAATTTAAAATTTTATGAAGATTATACCTTTAACTTCTGATAATTACCGTATTCTGTCCACTTAAGACATGCCATTCATTTAAGCGAAACCACTTCAACTCCGTAAGGTCCTACCCCCTTCATGACCAGGCCATTTTTTGCGAAAAGTATTTCACACTGCTCTGCTTGTACTGGTAATTGCACTGCTGAACCCAAATTACATTTATATCAAACAAATAGAACTTTCTTTTGGTGGTATTTGATCACCACTATTTTTTTTTTTTTTTTTTTTAATTATGTAAACCAAAAAGACCAAACATTTTTGTTTTAAAAAAAACAAAAAACAATTTTTTACTTTGCTATAAAACACATCCAATAAATAAAAAAATAAAAATGTTTTCATAAATTTAGGCCAAAATTTATTCTTCTACATGCCTTTGGTAAAAACAATCCCAATAAGTGTATATTGATTTGCGTGAAAGTTAAAGCATCTGCAAACTTTTTTTTTTATACTACTAATGGTGGTGATCCACAACATATAGTGGGACTGTGATAGTGAGATACTGACACTGGGTGGGAACTGACTAACTGACATCACCAGTAACACTAATACAGTGATCAGTGCTGATACCATACACTGTACCAATGACACTGACTGGGAAGGGGTTAATATCTCAGGTATTAAAAAGGTTAAATGTGTGCCTAACAAGTGTTAATTTGAATGTGCTGCTCTTTACGAAACATCTCTTTGCTTCTTATCCTTGCTTTGCAGGGAGAAAAAACAGAGAAATCGTTCCCTCTGTACAGAGCCCTATGTTGATTGTCAACACAGGGCTCTGAGCTGTGATTGGACGCAACTGATCTGCAGGTCCCATCCATGAATCATTGACTGGGACCTACTGACAAACTTTCGCTGTGTACAATTACAGCGGGAGTCGGCGGGCGAGGGTGTTCTGTACCTGGAAGAGGCCAGCGATGTACAGGTACACCACTGTGCCTGTACGGCCTGCCCATCTGCAGTACAGTGTGGGTGGGCGGTCTGCAAGCATTTCAAAAAATGAAAGTACCACCTAATTTCTACCTCCCTCCAGGCTGTAACTGAGTTGCAGGTTTTTGGGTGGCGGAAGGGAGCAAGTTTTTTATCGGTACTAAATCCTTTTTACTCAATCCTTGCCTAGGCAAGGATGATATTGCTCGTCCCGCACCCCCACTCATCTGTGTGCAGCGAGGAGCTGGCTGTGATTCATCAGGAAGTCACAGATGGCTCCCAAATCCATGATGACGGCACAATAACACACAGTGGTGATAAGAATTGGTAGCATTGAAATCAATGGACTGGTAGGTACCTGATTTTTATTTTCGATACATTTTTATTTGGTTTTCATCAAATAAAATATTGCAAGAAAACAATATGCGTTGCAGAGTGACAATGTACATATATTTTGGTTTCAATATTTGGATAACATAGGTAGTGGATCAACGAGACCACTATTTAATTTAGGCTTTTATGATCGGTCACCTAGAGCAGCCAAACGGTGTGACATGAAGCTCTGTATTAATAAAAAAATAAATTAAAAAATTAAAAAACAAGAACAAAGTAAGCAAAGGGAACAGAGCAGGCCTGTGCAGTACTTTGTATGGTAATTTGAGGCTAGTATGGAACATGTGTTAAGTAATCATGGTAATGTGGTCGTTTAGCATTGATCAAATGTGATCACGGTTTTCAAAGGTTTTAAATACAGTTGTTTTATCTTTTCAGAAGGCTAGCATTCTCTCAAAGGTATAGTGAATTTGGAGTAACTCAATAACCTCCATTACATTAGGAGCATTATCCTTTTTTCAATGTCTAGTGATGTTTGGTCTAGCAGCTAGTAGAATATGTGTAACTAAAACTTGGAAACATGTAGGAAAACAATTGAATTTAAGGTTCAGAATAGCTGAGGACAAGTTAGGGGTTCTCAAGATCCCTGTTACTTTGGAAATTAACTGGGAGATATTGCACTAGTAGCCACTGTTCTTCTAAAGTACCTGATTTGAAGATACAGACCTTTAATAAAAAAAAAATAATAATAATTTTATATATATATATGTATGTATGTATATGTGTGTGTGTGTGTGTGTGTGTATGTGTGTGTGTGTGTGTGTGTGTGTATGTGTGTGTGTGTATGTATATATGTGTATATATATATATATATATATATATATATATATATATATATATATATATATATATATATATATATTGGTAAAATTCCTCTTTAACTCCGGCCAGAAAGCTAAACAGTGTCTTGGCTACTAAAATACTTGCTATTCTCTCCAGCTGGTTTTGTAATCCAGACATCTTTGCAAGACATCATAGTCAAATCCCAGTCCAATAAACCATCTTTAAATATTGATTAACCAGTCTCCCCCACCCCACAGTACATTTACTGCTGATGGGCAGCACAGCCATGCTGGATCACATACATGTATATTGCCGGCTAATGGGCTCCCAGTATATGTGAGCTGCAGGGGTATCGCTATGCAATCACATTATTACAATGTAAACACAACTGTTATGAATGGGTTTCATTAACAGCTGTGCTTACTATTGTGATGCTGTGATTGGCCCACAGATTTTACATGATACCTGGACACATCACCCTGTACCATGTAATACACAATAGTAATTGCAGCTGTTATAAATGTAATCCATTCATGACAGTTCGAAACATTGAAAAACAAACATAAGGCAGATTTGAGTACTGCTTCTTGTATAAAAAAAAATAAAAAAAAATAAATGATATGAGTGGATGTTTACAGAGATCAATAGCTCAAGGTGAACGGTACATATGCATGTGCTCCTATCCACAAACCATAAATAATATCAGCTCGAAATCAACATATATGCAATGTAATGTAATAATATATACTGGTGTTTACACAAATTTTCTAAAAAGAAAAGAATCACATTGTTCACTATTTTCTATTGATACATTGTTTTGGTCATATACTCTGAAGCACATATAGCTTTATATATTTATTCTTTTTAAGAATGACACATTATTTGCACTATATTTTGATGTTTGCATAGTGAAAAAATATTTCACATTGTGTACACACCAGTATATATTGTATTATGTTGCATATAATCACTTTATTGGATCATGGTAGAATGCACATATGTTGATTTTGGGCTGATATTATTTATGGTTTGTGGATAGGAGTACTGCACTTTTTTTTTTTTTTCATTTTTTTGGTCTTGGTGTGTGTCCAGTGCGTGCTTTGCTTCCAGATAGGTTTGTGGTTCAGTAAGATTGCTGCATGGTAAAACACATTCTTATTTTTGTTACATACACAGGTGAATGCCTGTGACTCTGCCCTCACTGGACGTCCCACTCCAAAATTTTAGACTGGTTCATTTAAAGGGGAGCTCTTTTTTTACTGTGCTGTCTCTTTAATAACCCATGATGCTCTAGGGGTATGTTTTAATTTATTAAAGTGGAACTCTAACTTAAACTCCCCAAACCTTTAGTCTACCACCTCCTCAACAAAAAAAAAATATGTGTATGTATATATATATATATATATATATATATATATATATATACACAGTATATGTATATATACTCTAAAAACATACAGTATATGTATATACGGTATACTCTATACATATAGAGAGGGAACGGGCGAGGGGGAGAGAGAGGGCGAGGGGGAGAGAGAGGGCGAGGGGGAGAGAGAGAGGGGGGGGGAGAGAGAGGAGGGGGGAAGAGAGAGAGGGGAGAGAGAGAGAGAGGGGGGAGAGAGAGAGGGAGGGGGAGAGAGAGAACTGTATATCCAAACATTTATAGTTTCCTTCAGTTAGTCACATTCAACTGGATACATTTTAGCAAGATGAATGTGACTAACTACTACTAGCTTTACCATGAATGGATAAATAAGAATATTTTTTTTTAAAAGGGGCTCCTAAATGAGAGCAGGTTGTTAATACCAAATAGAGTGGTTCTTCACATTTGGACTCCACCCAACTGATTTAAGTTTTCTTTAGAGCAGCCTAAGGAATTTGAGATACTCAGTTCTTTTTTGTGTTAGACTTTTTTGTTATATAATATACCTAGCCAGGCAAGTATCCCTTACAAGCTCTGAAACGCCTACCCACCACAGGCTATGCCTTTAGTCATACAACAGAATAACTCATCAGTCGCTATCTACCTCATACCTGAAAGTGCTTGTTCTTCAGGTTCAGACTTTCATGATGATCCATAAGGGGACTCAGATGAGCCTCTGTGATGAGAGCTGCCTTCGGGGTCACAAGACCTTCCAGGACCGGCTCAGTGAAGTCAGTGAGGAAAAGAAACTCTACAGGAATCTGTGATTAGTCTTTCAGGTGAGATCCCCTGCCTCTGCCACTGTACAGAAAGAGAAGAGTGAACATTTCTGGAAGTTATTAGAGTGAACCCAAGAAAACGTTACATGCAAGAGTGGACACAACTAAAAACTTTTGCATTTATTAGCCCAAAAATCCTCTTCAACCTCCCACTTGTCTGATAACAATTTTGCTATTAGCCACTGACACAGTTTCATTGGACATAGCAATATTAGTTGAAATAGTAATTAGCAGGGTTTAGCAATAAATAACCTGAATAACTGAAGATTAAAGAAGAATCGTGGCCAGGCTTTACATATTTCTTTAACACGCTGTAAATAAGCATTAAACAAACCCTATCTGGCCTACAGTATGTAGTTACGGTCAAAGTGAAGCAACTCACCCTCAAAATTCACAATAGAAGATATATAGTCATTGAACTCCAGTCTTTGAACATTTCTCTTGCCTCTTTTCCCATATATATGGTTAAAGTGGTTTTAAAGACTCAAGTATTTTTTTACCGTCTATATATGAAGATAAAAATCTCCTCTGTGCAGCAGCCCCCCTAATACTTGGCTGAGCCCCACCTCGATCTAGCGATATGTAAAAGAACCTTGGCTCTCCGCTGCTGCCATTGGCTCCTGCTGTTGTTAATCACAGCCAGTGAGGCAATGAGGAGAGATGGGCGGTGGGGCCGAGTCGTGGCTCTGTGTGTAAATGGACACGCAGAGCCACAACTCGAGAATGAGCCTGCTTGGGTACCCCTTTTGCAAGCTGCTTGTTCTGAAGGCACTCGGCAGGAGTGAGGGGCCAAGAGTGGCGGTGAGGGACCTAAGAAGAGGAGGATCTGGGCCGCTCTGTGAAAAACCACTGCACGTAGCAGGTAAGTATGACATGTTTGTTATTTGAAAAGAAAACAGCCTTTAATATCACTTTAACCACTTCAGCCGTTGAAGGATTTGCCCCCTTAATGACAATGCCATTTTTTGCAATACGGCACTGCGTTGCTTTAACTGACAATTGCGCAGTCATGCGACGCTGTACCCAAACAAAATTGACATCCTTTTTACCCACAAATAGAGCGTTCTTTTGGTGGTATTTGATCACCTTTTTATTTTTTGCAACAATTCTGAAAAAAATGTTAATTTGCTTTGCTTTTTGCTATAATACATATCCCAAAAAACATATTAAAAAACAAACAAATGTATTCATCAGTTTAGACCAATATATATTCTTCTACATATTTTTTGTAAAAAAAAAATCGCAATAGGCATATATTAATTGGTTTGTGCAAAACTTATTGCGTCTACAAACTATGGGATAGATTTAGGGATTTTTTTTTTTACTAGTAATGCGATTTTTAGCAGGGCTGAGACATTTCGGCACACAAATCTGACCCCAATGACACTTTTTGGGGACCAATGACATTATTACATTGATCAATGCTATAAAAATGCAGTGAACAATGTAAAAATTACACTGGCAGGGAAGGGGTTAACAGGATGCGATCACGGCGTTAACTGTGTTCCCTGGGTGTGTTCTAACTGTAGGGATGGGCTGGCAGGGACATGACAGATCACTGTTCTTGATGACTGGGAACAGTAGATGTCTGTCATGTCATCTGTCAGAATGGGGATCCGCCTTGTTTACAAAGGCAGATCCCCATTCTGCCTCTGTAATAGGCGATAGCGGGTCAGCGGCAGACATTGAGTCCGCCCGGTATCACGCCTGTGGGAGCTGCCGTACAGCTACAGCGATTTGCACAGGAGAGCCGACCTGCCGCCGTATAATGACGGCGGCTGGTCAGCAAGTGGTTAATGGAGTTGATTTACCGAAGACAAATAGGTTATTTATTTTGCAAGGGAATTTTCGGCAGAGCTTGGTGAATGTGGTGAAGATTCACTCTGCAAATAATACCCAATTACGTGCAAGGAATGTAGAAAAACAGAATTTTTATTTGCATATGATTAGATGATGGGAGTCAGCAGAGAGTACCCTCACTAAGCTTTAGGGTAAATGTTTTTGCAAAGTGCAACTTTACTAGCAAAGTGAAATTTGCCTTTAGAAATTCAACCTCATTGTCATTACTTTAGAGATTGGACAGGTGGCAGGCTGCCGAGTCAGGTTGGAAGGGAGTTGAGCTGCCTAAAGAAAGTGAAACTGAAATTGTTGTTGTAAACTTTAATCATAACTTGCTCCACAGTACCTACAGCTACAGAGACCAGGGATAGCATCTTTTAAAGCCCATTTGCTAATTGTTAAGAACATGCAAATATTTAAATGTTCAGAGCCTGACCAAACTTCTACTTAAAGCATCTTGTGTTATCTGTCCTACTTGTAAATATGGTTGCCACCTGTCCGAGATTCACCCCGACAGTCCAGATTTTGAATTATGTGTCCAGGCTTCAGTCCACCTGAAACCTGGACATATTAAGAAGACAGAAATGTGGCTCGGGACAGGGCCTGACAGAAGGGTGAGTGGTCACTATGTGCACCTCATTACTATTCTATTTGGAGTGCCCAAAGGTGTCCCAGGTCTGTTACAATCCTATGTTACAATCCTATAGTGCATGGGGTAGGCAACCTCGGCCCTCCAGCTGTTTTGAAACTTTGAAGTCCCATGAGACATTGCAAGACCCTGACAATCACAGGCATGACTCGCAGAGGCATGATGGGATTTGTAGTTTCACCACAGCTGGAGTGCCGTGGTTGCCTACCTATACTATAGTGTATAGACATGTGCACACTAAAATATTTCGTTTCGGAATTTAGTTTTTGTCCGAAAAATAAATTTATTTAGTTACTCCCGAAATTCGTTTTTATTTATTTAGTTTCTTTAAAAAATACATTCATCCGAAAAATCCGAAATAATTAAGGTCAAATCTGTCATTGAAGGCTCATGGTGTCTGTCGAATGTTCTAAGAAGATTCGACGGAGCAGCCAAACTGTACGACACCGCAATCGTACATTTTCCGGTCGAATGTTCCACTTGCAAGCTATAGTAACTGCTTCGTCGAATCTTCATGTCAAATCTTTTCTCTCTATGTCGAATAATCTTGGACTAATAGAGTTAGGTTAGGCACATTCAACCTGTTTTGCTATTGTCTCTATAATGTCAAATCTTTTCTCTCTATGTAGAATAATCTTTAACTAATAGAGCTAAGGTTAGGCACATTCGACCACAGGTTCGATGGACACAGATCGCTATTGTCAGCGTCATGTCGAATCTCCTATCTATATCGAACTGTTGCAACAAAAACGAAAATAAAGCATTTGTTTATGTCGGATCTTTCGGTTTTCGGATTCTGCACGTTCCTTACCGTTTGTTAAAACGATAACGAAAATACCCGAAATTCGGACGAAAATGCATTCGGGCGAAAACTAATGCACATGTCTAATAGTGTATACTAAAACGAAAAAAAAAAAAAAAAAAGTACTGTGCGCCGCTAAAGTGTTTGGGTTTGGCTTGAAGAAAGAGTGGCAACCCTACTTGTAAAATACAGTGCATGTTGATTTTTTTTACAAACTCTTCCATCTGGTGAGTTGTATGTATAGAACATTTTATTAATTTACCTTGAGGAGGCGAAGAATGAATAGCATAAGCTTTTTGCATGCTGCTGATTTATTATTATTATTTTTTTTTACCCTCATCACAGAAGAATATGGAAGCCATGAACTGTATAAAGAATGGCTGCAGGAGTAACCGGTCAGTTTCTAGTGAGGGGTGGCTACAAAGGTCCTCATTGTAAGTTGAATGCTCAATTTTACAACCAAATCTCAAAATGTGTGCCCGCTGTAGATGCAGCATAGTTTTTTTCTATAAGCTTACCACACTACTGGAGTAGCACTTTAATATAAAACAATATCCCCATACTGCTGAAGGATTTGTCTGATTTCAAACCACCACTATGCAAAACAAAAACCATAATGACTATAAACGTAAAAGCTTTAGCTCTAATTCCTAAATACATATTTTGCCCAGATCCTTTGAGAAAAGCACCGTCTTCTTAGTTAGCGGATGTAAATACACAGCTCCTTCTTTCATAGCACATATCTGTTTTTTCTGCTCTGCCTTATTTTGAATAGTGTTTGAGAGCTGCCTTTATTCCTGCAGCTGGGAGGAATCTGAATCTATGCAAATGGAGTTCAAGCCTTCTCCCTGCTGAGTGTGGTATTTACTTCCTCGCCGATGCTCAACTGAAAACAAATGGACTCCGTTTCACTTTACATGGAAATCAAAACAGAGGCATTGAATATTTCAATGATTTAAATTAATTATTTTGTTTTCCCTCAAACTTCCACTGCAAAAAAAAAAAAAGAACATTGTTGGAATTTATGAGTTTGACAGGGGATGGTTTAAACCTCTAAATGCAGCACTATTATGCCACAATCCTGTGCATTGCCCACATGTAAACAGGTACAGCCAGCTAGTCTGAATGCAGTGCCATCAGGTGCCAGGTCCCTTTTAGTTAGTTTGTTTTCTAGTAGTGATGTCACGGGGGAGTCAGCACCCACGTATATAAGTCAAGTTGGGAGGAGCCCAGTGCAGTTGTGGCATGGGAGTCAGAGACCCCACCATCAGGCTGATGTAGCCAGCAGGTGGAGGCCCTGGACAGCACTGGAGGCTGGGGAGAGATAGACCTGCACTCAGGAGAGCTGGCTGTAGACTTCCTGACCCTTATGGAGGTGGGGGCGTGGGCAGGTTGCAAAAAGGCCTTTTAGGCCAGTACATGAGTTGCCTGGCTTTAGGCTATCTCCCTGAAGGGTCCCAGGGGAGGTGTACCTATAGAGGAGGTGACTGCAGAGATCCCATCTCAGTGAGTACTAATGACCCTGGGGGAAGAAATACTGTTTAAGGGAAGATAGCTTATCGAAAGTGCTGCATGATGCTTTCACATATGACTACTGCGGACTGTCCACTAAATGTGATTGACAATAGAGTGTCAAGTGACCCCCAAATAGTATGTCAATGTGATGCGACTATCAGCAACTTGCATCAGTAAAGTGCAGCAACCCTATATTTGTGTGGACATTCCTTCCTTTGGAGATATAAAGGTTTATGGACAGGAATGTCAGGAGGAGACCTCTGGCATGGGGTGGGCACAAGATGGCGGAGGGTTATAGTGTCAAGGAGGGGGGTTGCTGTTCTAGCAGGAGAGGAAGCAAGACAGGGACATTTGCTCTTGTCGCCCAATTCTAGCCATTCACAAGCCGGGGGGGGCTACACATAGTTGCAGGGCTTTTGCAGCACAGCCTCATAGACTTGCTTGGATTGTATTTGGATTGTATTTGGGGGCAGTGACGCCTGCCAAATGCATCATGATGTTTCATTTTTTCCAGATGTACAGACCTGAATGGTTGCATGCCCTCATTCAGGCAGGAAAATCAAAGCTCAACAGTCTTGTTTTACAAGCTCGTAGCCTGCACTTGTCAATGAAACCAAAGAGTAGGTGCGGGATTGGGAGTTCTTGCCATGTGTGAGAACTTGTAGCAATAGGATTGACACTCTCACTCTTCTATCATTTTAAAGCGGTTCTGCACTCTGTATAATTTTTTTTTTTTGGGACGGTATATAAAGGATGCTTACCTTTATTGGGGGACTCACCTGTTCCATCTTCCATCTCGATCGCCGCCGGTTTTCGTCCGATGAAGTTCCTCATCTTCTTCTTTTGTGCTGGGGGCCATCTTGCCTGTGGGCATGTGAAACCCCCACAGGCACTTTAGATGGCCCAGCATGCACCGCCGTTACTCGCGCGTGCGCAGTAACGGCACATCTGCCGACATCTCACGAGATTTCGGAAGATGTGGCCGAAATCTCGCGAGATTTCGGAAGATGTGGCCGAAATCTCGCGAGATTTCGGAAGATGTCCGCACTGACTCCTGGGAACAATGACACCAGATCCCAGGAGACAGTGCGGCCTGACGACGATCGACGCAGAGACCCCGCCCACCGCCGAAGAGAGAGAAGACCGGAAGTCATCAATTACAAGGTAAGTAAAAAAAAAAAAAAAAACACATTTCATTTAGTACTCTTTGCCTGATTTGGAAGGCAAAGAGATTTACTAAATGAAATGTGTGCAGAACCACTTTAAGTTCTCATTTGCAGTGGATCAGCAAGATTTGCAGCTAAGCATTTGAAAGCGGCAAGTGTATGCAGTAAAAGGGAGCCTTTGAGATCTATTCTTGGGATAAACCCATGCATGCCCATATTGGAATTCCACGGGCTGGAATGCATATGAGTTTGCTGCTGTGCAGAAAGTCCAGAAACAGCTTATCACTGAGCAACTGTAAGGAGGTGTAATGGAACAACCTAGCATATGGCAGTATCCTTAAGTCACAATGAGGACCTGGTGGATGGTATACATAACTTATAGCTCCTCGATGGCTTTATAGAACATCTCAATTATTATTTAGGAAAAATAATATTTTTAATTTTGAATAGATTGTTGAGGGGTTGGTCGGAAACCCCTGTTGGGTTTTTAATGCTGTGTCTCCATCTGGGAGATTTACCTTCTTTATTTGTCCTGCTTACCATTGTCCCCCAGATCTTTTAAGTCCAGTAAAATCCAACCATTTTAAGTCACCATAGGAACAGAGGGAAATTCCTCATATTGGAGACACCTGTTCTTGTAATAACTATTGATAACGCTACCAGTTTGACATGTGAATATTTTCCCCATGCCTGCGTTGTTTTCTCTGGGTACTTTGGTTTTCTCCCATGCTCCAAAGACATGCTGGTAGGTTAATTGGCTCCTGTCTAAATTGATCCTAGTATGTGTATGTATGCATGTGAGTTAGGAACCTTAGACTGTAAGCTCCTTGAGGGCAGGGCCTGCAGTGAAAATTTACAGTATGTAGGGTGTTGTGCAAAATGTGGGTGCTATATATATGCCTGTAATAAATTAAGGAATGTCCCTTACTTCAAAGCCTAACTTTAGCTATTTTTGCTCTTAATCAACCCAAAGGAACTGAACTTAGATTCAATGAGAAGTGTATCTGCGGGTGGCTGCTGCCTTATTTGACATCTTCAATCCCCCCCACCCAATACCATACCTCCTCAGTGTTAGTCTGCTGCTGCTGCAGGGGTTATTATGGCCAATGGACCTGTCTTAAGAATTGTCAAGATTGCATTACGGCTGCTCTTTCTGACCTCCTCTATTGTGGGGGTGGGAGTGTGTGTGTGTGGGGCCTCAGAGGACTTAAGATTTCAACTTAAGCCCCGTACACAAGGGCCGAATGCTGGCCGACATTGGATGGTTCAATAACAGCTGGCCGACATTCGGCCTGTGTGTGAGGCATTTGGTCTGACATAAGTTGGACATTTGGCCGCCTTCTGTTGGATAAGCATGCTGGAAAACCAGCAGCTAACCGGCTCCTGAGCAGCGCTCTCTGCAAATGCTGGAGAGCACTGATCAGAGTGTTCTGGCGGGAGGCTGTCTCCCTGTCAGGACACAACAGCTAAGCCACCAGCACAAGGGACACTTCTCTGTAATGTAAATACTGCCCCTTGTACAGGCATACCCCACTTTTAAGTACACAATGGGGTTTATTTACTAAAGCTGGAAAGTGCAAAATCAGGCTCACTTCTGCATAGAAACCAATGAGCTTCCAGGTTTTATTACCAAAGCTTCATTGAACAAACTGAAGTTAGAAGCTCATTGGTTTCTATGCAGAAGTGAGCCTGATTTTGCACTTTCAAGCTTTAGTAAATAAACCCTGTTGTGTACTTAAAAGTGGGGTATGCCTGTAGTTATTTTTTGTTTAATTAATTTAGATTTGAAAGAGATTTCTTCTTAATTCCCGTTGTGTCCTGGACAGGAAGTGAAGAGAAATCTCCACAATCAGACACAGTTGACAAACAATAACATACAAGGCTTTAAATCATTTCAATTATATTTTTTTTTATTCTAAATATATGTTGTACTCCCCAGTACAAGAGTGTCTTGATCTCAATGGCAATTAATCATGAGACAATTGTAAACTGATCACGAAGATTGGTAAGATGCATATTCAATTTGTAGCACATGGGGTAACTGTTGGTGAATTTGAATAAAAGGTATGATTAGCTATATATGCAAAAAGAGAAAAAGTGGAAGGCAGGAGATAACTTAGTTGCACTTGTTTATTCAAGAACAACTCACCGAGACTGGGCTAGTGCCGAAACTCACGTTTAGTTCATTCAATGGAAATTGGCCTTGTAAGTTTTCATTTGCATCAACAAAATGACAAAGAATGGGATCTGACAAAGGAAACATAATTCTAATGAACAAGTGAAAATGAATTTACATTTTCATTTGAAGCCACATTTGAGCTTTATGTTTTGTACATGCACGAAGCCTTTTAAGCTAATCATGCAGACAATGGCTTCCTAGGCTTCAGTAGTAATTGTGTGCTAAGACTTGATATAGTTCTATAAAAGCTATTATGAAAATTATCTTTTATTTAATCTTTTCTTCTTTGTGTTATAAATGGAGTTTCTGCAGTTTGCGCTGCTGCTATTTTACAAAACGCATAGTTTATGTGGCTATGGCATCGAATTATGTATGGATTCAATTAATAGATTTATATATTAATACCTTTTAACCTCACAATAATGTAAAAAAAGTTTTTAGAATGGCTCGGAGCAGGAATGGAACATAACAGCGTTCAGGAAATATTTTCTGTATTCAGGCAGAAAATACAACTATAATTAGATGTGGCAGCCATTTTGTCACTTGATTCCATATTGTTAAGAATGTTCATTTCATATTATCTTTCATCTACTGCTCTTGGCGCTGGTTGCCATGGCAGCAGACGGAATCTGTCTAGACTTAAAGCTGAACTCCAGTCAAACAGCTAAGTGCACATTTGAGATACTCTGTCTGATTTAATAAAGTTTTTGAAATTCTGTCTAGCCAATTTTATCATTTATACACCTCTTCCAGCATAAACAGAAGGGTGACATCACTTTCTCTCTTTCAGTTAAAGAATACAGTGGTGTCATCTACCCACCCCTAGCCTGATGGTTGGACAATAAAGAAGCAATATCAGTCATCAATTCTACTCTGCTATCCCCTCCTGTCAGCATGTTTACTGTACTGTCAGCAGCAGAGACTAAGTTACTCACGCTGCTGTGCAGAGAAGGACAAGTTGCTGATATTAAAGCGGAGCTCCACCCAAAAGGGGACGCTCCGCTTGTCTACCTCCTCCCCCCCTCCGATGGCACATTTGGCACCTTTAGGGGGGAGCGGGTCCCTGGTTTTGACAGGTACCCGCTCCCACACCTGGCTCACTTTGCCACAGCCCCCTCCTTTTTCCTCCTGCAGCCCATTCACAGAGCGCAGCACGATTCACCCATGCACAGTAGGGGACCAGCTGTGAAGCCGCAAGGCTTCATTGCCTATTTCCCATAGCCGAGATGGTGGCACCAGCACCCGTGATTGAAGAATCGGCTGGGGTGTGGACATCGCTGGATGCCTGGACAGGTAAGTGCCCTAATAGTATAAGTCAGCAGCTACAGTATTTGTAGCGGATGACTTTTAATTTTTGGAGGGGGGGGGCAACCTCCCTCAAAACTATCAACCTCAATCACAGAGCATACAGCATACATCCAACATATATAAACAATATAAAAAAAGTCCAATTCAAAATCCGTGTCACAAAGTTCATAAAGTGCTCCAGGGAAAAGTTTGTTCCATAATGGACATTTCTTCAAACAAAGTGCTCCGTGGTTAAATATAAACAGATTAAGTGCTAAAGTCCTCCAAAACTTTAATGCCATGAAGTGTGACACATATCCCTCTCGTGCCCTTACTCACCAGAAGTAAATATCCCTTGTAATAGAAATAAGGATGACAGGTCCTCTTTATGAAGAGATCTGGATTGGAGATTGGATCTTTTTCTTTAAAAAAAAAAAAAAAAAAATGTTTATTTCCACCTTGGACCGGAAATTACGTTATGATGTCGTGCCAGTCCTCCAAAGCCATAGAGACGATCAAAGCCGATCTACTCTTTTTCCACCTCTGTGACCAGCTGGTGGCACCGTAGGATTATTTCTTGGGCAAGCAGGCAGAATATATATATATATATATATATATATATATATATATATATATATATATATATATATATATATATATATATATATATATGTATATATGTATGTGTGTATATGTATATATATATATATATATATATATATATATATATATATATATATATATATATAATGTATATATACACGTACTGCTGTCGGAAAGTGGTTAAAACTGTACTTTTTTAAATATAAACATAGTATAAAAAGAACAATAAAAAAAATTAACAAAAATGTTTAGATATATATTTATTTATTTTTTTTAAAAAAAATTGTTTTTGCATTGGTCAGCCTATAAAAAATGTAACAGTTTTTTTTTTTTTTTTTTATTAAACAATGTACCATATAAAAGTCTTATATGCCCTTAAAATATACATATATACTGTGCGTGTGTGTGTATATATATATATATATATATATATATATATATATATATATATGGACGCAAATTACCCCTGGGTATTCAGAATTTGATTACCTCTGATCTCAAAAGTGTTAAACCTAGGGCCTTTAAAAAAAAAGATCATAAAAAGACCAATGATTTACAAAGGCGCTGTTTCATTATTAGCTTTAACAGTTTAATGATATAAAAAAACATGCTAATATTAGAAAGTAGGGTACCAAAAGGTTGAAAGTACTTGAGTGCATGCTGTATTCTTAAACAATTCTGTTGTAAAGCATAAATTAGTTCTGTGTCATTGGGACATAGATTTTCATACTGCTGCCAAGAAGGCAGAAACACAGATTTAAAAAAAAAAAAAAACGATTGTACAGAAAAAAGGGATTATGTTAAAGAATCCATTAGACTATTAAAAGATTACTCACCATGTATTATTCTTAAGGTGGATTTTCATCCACTTTCTTCTTGAAGAGTGGTTCAGAATAAATAACAAATCCATGCACAACTGCCTAATCAATGCATACATCATACAAAGACTTGAAACAAGTGTGCACAAGACCTACTTATTTTTGAAGTCATTTACTCTTTTATATGCCAGACCCATAAACCATTTGCATAACTTTCTCTGTGGTTTTGCTCTAAATTTTGTCACCATCATGAAGCTTCCCCTGAGCATAGACACATATGCATGTAGACAGGAGGTAGCTATAAAGAGGCTGGTGATTGGCTTCACTGAGATGGGGAAAAAAAAATTCTAATATAAAAAAAAAATTTTTTGTTTATGATAAACTGTGCGTAGGCAAACTTAATGTCATCCAGTTGGAGGTTACATCTACATTCTTCTATTAAGTATATAAAAAAGTAAAACCACTTTGAAACACAATTAAAAAAAATAGTTTTGAAGCAAAACTGTAGGCATATAAAAATGTAACCCAGTTGTGTTCTCATTACAAACATCTTTAAATGTATTTCAAAATAGTTCTTCAGTCTGCCTTAATATTAGATTATTGTGTATCCCTAAACAATATGATCCAGGCTGGGACAAAACTACATACTGGTTGTCTGTTCCGGAGCTGAGGAAAGGAACCCCGCCCAGGCCAAAAAAAACATCCACATAGCATGCCTGATCACCACAACACATTCCACATGTGTGGGGATGATTGCAAATATAGTGTGTGTGTATCCAGTGAATCACTATGTGTTTTACACCAGGGAGGAAGCACACACAGCTTGATGCTTTTTTTGGCCAGGGCGAGGTTCCTTGCCTCCGCTCCGGAACAGACAACCAGTTTGGGGTTCCATCTTCCTCGATGCTAGCCAAGCAGTGCTTTAGCCGACCTTTTATCTCTGTACCCAACTCCTGATGAATAGCATATAGCCATGAAACGCGTTGTGTTTCCATGGGGTGCTCAGTCAAGTCTGGCTCATTACTTATTCACTGACCCCTATATACTTTTTATAGCTCAAGATTTAAATCATTCATCTTATTGCCAAATGCGGTTTCTATGACATGTGTACATATTTGTATTTAGACCATTTTATTAACATTAGTTACTTCTCATGTGCTGCCAAGCTGACATATATGTATTGATGTATCCATTATATTCATGCCGTGTGTGCATGTGTACGTATATATATGAAATGACTCTTTTACTTGTTTCATACTATTGTCACGCATAAATAATGTTTACCAACCACTCTACCTCCACAAGTCAATTGCCCCATACAAAGTCCCACATTCCTTTCTTGTTTACCGGAATCAGGGACGGAGGTACATTCATTGTGCCTCATTTAAAGTCTCAAAACTCCCCCCTTTCATTTATAATTTTTTAGTGCCGCCGATTTCCTTCAATGAAAAAAATTAATAATTTATCACTTTTATTGCTATCAAAGGGGATGAACAATATCTCTTATGATAGCATGGGCCATGAAAGGTCCTCTTCATGGAGAAATCTGAGGTCTTTTAGACCCCATATCTCTCCTCTGCCCTCCAAATCATCTGTTCAAACCAAGATCGGTTTGATCAGATGCTTGTTCAAGCTGGTAACTGCTCATTTACGTGAGAATGAAACCAGAAGGGACAAAATCCTCATTGCTTCCGTACAACATCAGTTCCTCTTACTGTGTCCTAGGGACCAGGTGTTGCCAGTCACATCCTTACAGGGCTACCCAAGCCCGGTAAAGGTGGCGACAGAAGGAAAACCTTCTGCCACCTGTAAAAGTAATATGGCTCTATAGCCGCCTCCATATTACTTTTACAGGTGGCAGAAGGTGTCTCACCCCCTCCTGCCGCCGCATTTACCGGGCTTGGGTAGCCCAGTAAGGATGTGACCGGCAACACCTGGTCCCTAGGACACAGTAAGAGGAACTGATGTTGTACAGAAGCAATGAGGATTTTGTCCCTTCTGGTTTCAGTCTCACGTAAATGAGCAGTTACCAGCTTGAACAAGCATCTGATCAAACCAGTCTTGGTTTGAATAGATGCTTTGGAGGGCAGAGGAGAGATATGGGGGTCTAAAAGACCTCAGATTTTCTCCATGAAGAGGACCTTTTATGGCCCATGCTATCACAAGGGATATTGTTTATCCAATTTGATAGCAAAAAAAAGTGGAAAAACCGATGTGCAAATATTGTGTGACATAAAAATACCCACCATTTTATTCCCTAGAACCTATACTTAAAAAATATATAATGTTTGGAAGTTCTAAGTAGTTTTGATGACTTTTGCATGTACAAGAGAAATGTCAGGATTGGCCTGGATTCTAGTGAGAAGAAAAAAGTTTGAAGGTACATTTCAATAATGTCTGAACATATGATTTCATTTAAAAAAATAAAATAAAAATATAATATATATATATATATATATATATATATATATATATATATATATATATAGTTTTTTTGACTTTGTGAAAACACATCACAATTTAAAATGGTTAAAAACCCAGACTGTCCACAGGGCCAAGTGATAGAACTGGAATCTGGAGTTATTTTACATTAAGAAATAAATTCCCAAATTATAATTGGGCAGTTATGGTAAAAAGGTTGAATAAAAACACATGAAATATACTGACAGCCTACCCTCTCTTTTATATTGACATCTAAAATATATTTAACATTCTTTGATCTTTTTCTGTTTTATCATTTTCCCCAGGCAGGGACAGGGCATTTTGTAGTGATTTATAAAATACCAGGCTGAAGTGCTAGGCAGTAAAAGCTCTCAACTTCAGCTCATCTTCTCCATAACATTGCCTATAACATTATTCAGGCTTTCTAGTACAATGCCCCAACTTACTAATCAAAAGGTCATCCATCGATGTAGAGTCTGTGTGCTCTCTTGGATGGAGTTTTTGAAATTGTCTTCTGAATCCCTCTGTCTTTGTTAGAATAAAAAAAAAAAAACATACAAACATGTAATACATTGCTCTATATACTTTGATTTATAGATAGTTGTGTGTAAAATTAAATGCCTAAATTGTTGTAGCAGAGAAAACAAAAGATACAGCTACTGTATATATCTAAACTGATTGCCTACTAGTTTGTATTTTCTACTTATTTATATGTAAATAATATGCTTCTTTTTACAAATAATCATGTAGCACTTGTAGCGCTGGTTTTGTACAACATTCTGGGAAGTAAAGAGGACATTAGAAATGTTTCCCTTTGTGGTTCTGTCCCATTGAATCTCCAGGGCAGGCAAGGAAAGAGGAAAGGTAGGGCACTCCTGTGGCTCAAAAAAAAAATTACTAAATTGTCATTAGTACAATGTGCAGTATTATCACTGATCGCTGTATTAGTGTCACAAGTGACATCAGTGTCAGTTAGTGACCCTCCCAGATAGTGTCTGTTATCTCCAGATTGGCCGCCATCACAATCCCCCAAGTCGCTAATCACCGTCATTACAGTATAGAATTTATAGCCGTGTAAATTATATACCATGGTTTGTAGATGCTATAACTTTCGCACAAACCAATTAACCACTTAAGCCCCGAACCATTTGGCTGCCCAAAGACCAGAGCACTTTTTGCGATTCGGCAAGTGTGACGTGGCTCCCAAACAAAATTGACGTCCTTTTTTACCCACAAAAAGAGATTTCTTTTGGTGGTATTTGATCACCTTTTGCAGTTTTTATTTTTTGCGATATAAACAAAAAAATAGCGACAATTTAAAAAAAAAAAACATAAATAATTTTTTACTTTTTGCTATAATAAATATCCCCCAAAAATATATCATTTTTTTCCCTTATGTTTAGGCTGATACGTATTCTTCTACATAATTTTTTGGTAAAAAAAAACAATAGTGGGGATAGTTTTATGGCATTTTTATTAATAACTTTTTTTGTTCACTTAGAAGAACACTTAAAGTGTGCTCTGTGAACTTTTTTCCTTATAATATCTGTTGCAAAAGTACAATAAGAAATGACTGTGGATGCCAGATGATTCAGCCGCTTTTCTATTGCATTTGACCCTCATGTCCTTGTAAAGCTACAAAAGCTCCCTATTACTTAATGTGCTGAATGCTGCAAAGGCATTTAACCCACTATTATGGAAACCAACTGCACCCCTTTCCATTAAGACTTGGTTTGCCAAGATCAATGAAGTTCAACTAATGGAAAAGCTCATGGCTTCGGCACACCAATGTGGTTTTACTGGATGGAATTAACTTTCTCATCTAAATTTCAGGATATTCTGGGCTCTCGACCATGACACCCTTGACCCTTCCTTTTGCGGTGAAGCCTTTGACCCCAGCAGGCTTTCTTGAGCAAGCTCTACTCCGGTAGCGCACATACCTTTCCTTTCCCTAATCCCCTCCCTTTTCCTTTTTTTTTTTTCTTTCCTCTTCTCTGGCTCACTCCTTCCTCCTTTATATGTCCTTTATTTCTCTCTTTTAATCTCTTCCCATACATGCTGAAAAAGTTATGCGTGATATCAGCTCGTCAGGGGTCTTTGGGGAAAGGGAGCTACCGTATATGGCTGCTGTTTAATAGACTGTCAACAGGTAGTTAAAAAGCATTAAAGTCAAAGGCATAGAAAATAATATAATAAAAAAATAAAAATAGAAGATATAATATAAATAAAAAAAAAATATATATATATATATATATATATATATATATATATATATATATATATATATATATATATATATATATATATATATATAGTATACATTTTTTTTTTTCACGCATTACTCTTAACTCAGTATGCTGGTCTATCTGCCGTGATTCTACTGTTGAGTTAATTTCTGTATGTGCACCATGCTTCTTGTTGTTTGTGGGAGCTTGCAGGCCCCAATGATCCCTGTATGATTTTCCTTTTCATGTTTTCCAGTTTCCTCTTACCTCTTTTTGAAAAAAAAAAAATGTCTTAAGAGAGATCAGTATCTGAAGATGAAATGTACACCTATAAGTGTATAAGTTAAAGTACTGACTCCATTTGTGCAGTTGATTATATAATTATATTATTATATGTATTAATAATATTATATTATTATATAAATTAGATATATCATTTCCTTAAAAGCATTATAAGTTTCCTGTAATGTAAAGTTTAATCAACACAATTTAATCAGCTGAAAAAAGCTTAACTATTTTTTTAACCACTTGCAGACCGCCGCACGCGCACATATACATCGGCAGAATGGCTCGTACAGGCAAATCGGCATACCTGTGCGTCCCTTTGAATTTGCCACCTTGTGGGCGGGAGCGTGCCCGCACGTCCTGCAAACTCAATGTTCGCCGGCGGCCTGCAATTGTGAGACGGAGAGGCAGAACGGGGAGATGCCTATGTAAACAAGGCATTTCCCTGTTCTGCCTAGTGACATGACAGGGATCTACTGCCCCCACACAGTTAGAATCACTCCCTAGGACACACTTAACCCCTTGATTTCCCCCTAGTGTTTAACCCCTTTCCTGCCAGTGTCATTTATACTGTAATCAGTGGCTATTTATAGCACTGATCGCTGTATAAATGACAATGGTCCCAAAATAGTGGCAAAAGTGTCTGATGTGTCCACCATAATGTCGCAGTCACGAGAAAAATTGCAGATCGCCGCCATTACTAGTAGAAAAAAATAATTTATAATACAAATGCCATAAATCTATTGCCTATTTTGTAGACGCTATAACTTTTGTGCAAACCAATCAATATACGTTTATTGAGATTTCTTTTTTTTTACCAAAAGTATGTAGATACATATCGGCCTAAACTAAGGAAAACATTTGTTTTTTATATATTTTTGGGAGATATTTATTATAGCAAAAAGTTAAAAATATTGCTTCTTTTTCAAAATTGTAACTCTTTTTTTGTTTATAATGCAAAAAAATTAAAACCGCAGAGGTGATCAAATACCACCAAAAGAAAGCTCTATTTGTGGGAAAAAAAAGGATGTCAATTTTGTTTGGGAGCCACGTCGCACGACCGCGCAATTGTCAGCTAAAGCGACGCTCTGGACAGGAAGGGGGTAAATCCTTCCGGGGTTGAAGTGGTTAAGGAAGTGGTATTCCAGTAACGTACTCAAATAAATAATTATTTTTTTTCTTAGCTTTCCTACTTCATGCACTGCGGTATGCAATTTGCTTCCAAAGTGCTACAAACCACAATTAATCTGCTCAGTGCATTCTCATTGTCACCAAGATTTTTTTTTTCAAATTAGTAGACTCCTAAAATAAACCAGCTAGTTATTTAAGTCTATTGATTTTTGTCTGGTGCTGTGATTGACTATATGCTTTTACACTCTAGTTAGAGAAGGTAATTTAAAATTTCAGTGACCCTTACTGTTTCATCTCCATCAAGTCATCTACAATAAGTCTGCTGGGAATTGATAGGGCCATTTTATGCTGAACTGAATTATTTATTCAAGGCTTTAATATATTTTTAAAACATTATGGTAATGCTATTGTAAGTGGTGGAATGTGTATTGTACCTTTGAGAATTTATTGTAACACATATCTTTAATTTGCCCTTAAGTTGTTTAATTGGCCTTAGCTGGGTAATACAGATTGCATTATAACTTATGCATAGACAAAGAAAATGTACAAACAGTACACAGAATATATTCTTTAACCTCTTGCAGCCCGTGTAATCAATATGTGTGGTGGTAAAGAGGATGGACTTTAAAGCCCACATGCCACATATATGTGTCCATGGGCAGCAGAGGTTTATATGCTGAGGGCATGCTTTGTGTGCACTCCCAGCACAGAGACCAAGCTGAAAGACACCTCTCGGTCTTTAGTAATGATTAGGACCCGACGGGACTGTTTTTTACCAAAGGTCCCCTAGTGGGTAAAGGGCATCCATGGCACAGGAACAGCTTGTATGCTATTATGATGCCTTGAGGATCGTTATCTCTCCACTAGCTCATAAATGTCATGATCATGTGAGTTAAAAAAAAAAAAGCAAGATCTGTAGCTAACCAGAGTATTGTACGTTGTAGCTTTTTCATGTCCTTAGAGACTATGGAGATCCTTTTTTAATTAGACCCTGTTTGGTAGTCCTGCAGTAAAATAGGAAGATCAGCAAGGTCAAACCACTGTATTACTGTTCAAATAGAACCTGTAAATAGCCTATATCTATAGATACATTTAAAAACTATACATAGAAATTTACATGAAACGGATCTCTTTTACATATATGTAAAAAAAAATGTATAGTTCCTTTTTACAAATTCTTTGGGACCAAATACTATCTACAATACTATCTAAATTGTGTTGTTTGTTTATTTTCTCATTTTCCTATCAAGCGTGAAATGTGATGTATACCCTAAAGTATACTATTGGCTATTTCTGTATGGTATTCGCTACTAAATGTTGTGTTTTGCTTTGCCATCTCAAATGTTAACAAGTGCAATTCTTTGTTTTCCTATTCATCTATCAAAGGCTATCTGCCACTGCCACCAATGATGGGGCACTTTTCCTTCCACTGACACCAATGATGGGGTATTATTCCTTCCACTGACACCAATGATGGGGCATTCTTTACTGCCACTGACACCAGGACATTTTCTACTCATGTGGGCCACAGTCCCGTTGGCCTGTTGGCCTACTCCTGTTGGTCACAGTCTGGCCCCCTAAAGTTTTAAGGACAGTAAACTGGCCCTTTTGTTTTTAAAGTTTGAAGACCCCTGCACTGCTATATATATATATATAGATAGATAGATAGATAGATAGATAGATAGATAGATTCAGTATCTCACAAAATTAATTACGCCCCTCACATTTTTGTAGATATTTTAATCTATCTTTTTATGTGACAACACTGGAGTCCTCTTCCACTCCTCCATGATGACATCACAGAGCTGGTGGATGTTAGAGACCTTGCGCTCCTCCACCTTCCATTTGAAGATGCCCCACAGATGCTCAATAGGGTTTAGGTTTGGAGACATGATTGGCCAGTCCATCACTTTTACCCTCAGCTTCTTTAGCAAGGCAGTGGTCGTCTTGGAGGTGTGTTTGGGGTCATTATGTTGGAATACTGCCCTGCGGCCCAGTCTCTGAAGGGAGGGGATCATGCTCTGCTTCAGTATGTCACAGTACATGTTGGCATTCATGGTTCCCTCAATGAACTGTAGCTCCCCAGTGCCGGCAGCACTCATGCAGCCCCAGACCATGACACTCCCACCACCATGTTTGACTGTAGGCAAGACACACTTGTCTTTGTACTCCTCACCTGGTTGCCGCCACACACACACGTGACACCATCTGAACCAAATAAGTTTATCTTGTTCTCATCAGACCACAGGACATGGTTCCAGTAATCCATGTCCTTAGTCCGCTTGTCTTGAGCAAACTGTTTGCGGGCATTCTTGTGTATCATCTTTAGAAGAGGCTTCCTTCTGGGATGACAGCCATGCAGACCAATTTGATGCAGTGTGCGGAGTATGGTCTGAGCACTGACAGGCTGACCCCCCACCCCTTCAACCTCTGAAGCAATGCTGGCAGCACTCGTACGTATATTTCCCAAAGGCAACCTCTGGATATGACGCTGAGCATGTGTACTCAACTTCTTTCGTTGACCATGGCGAGACCTGTTCTAAGTGGAGCCTATACTGTTAAACTGCTGTATTGGCTTGGCCACCATGCTACAGCTTAGTTTCAGGGTCTTGGCAGTCTTCTTATAGCCTATTCCATCTTTATGTATGACAACAATTATTTTTTCAGATCCTCAGAGAGTTCTTGCCATGAAGTGCCATGTTGAACTTCCAGTGACCAGTATGAGAGAGTGAGAGCGATAACACCAAATTTAACACACCTGCTTCCCATTCACGTCTGAGACCTTGTAACACTAACGAGTCACATGACACTGGGGAGGGAAAATTGCTAATGGGGCCCATTTTGGACATTTTCACTTGGGGTTGTACTCACTTTTGTTGCCAGCGGTTTAGACATTAATGGCTGTGTGTTGAGTTTATTTTGAGGGGACAGCACATTTACACTGTTATACAAGCTGTACACTCACTACTTTACATTGTAGCAAAGTTTAATTTCTTCAGTGTTGTCACATGAAAAGATTTAATAAAATATTTACAAAAAATGTGAGTGTACTCACTTTTTAAGCTACTGTGTGTGTGTGTGTGTGTGTGTGTGTGTATATATATATATATATATATATATATATATATATATATATATATATATATATATATATATATATATATATATATATATATATTTATATATATATATTATAAAATGCAAAAATATGTTTTGATGTTATTGTGGGTGTTTTTACAAAGTATTTTATTTTGCATCGTGCTCTACTGAACAGTAAAATATGTTTCAAAAAGTTTTACTAATATTTTGACAAGTTGCCGTTTCTTTCTGATTTCTTTGTCCTAACAATCTCTTTTGTATTTTTTTTTTTGTATTTCACACAGTGATCATTTATCATTGTTACAATGCATTTCCATTTTTTGATTCTTGTACATTCTGCTCATTAAGAGGAAACAAAAGAAAAAAAAAAAAAATTCCCCCAAAAAAATAATTGTTTGTAAACATGGCAAGAAGCGTTACACAACAATTCAAGTTTAATTGATGCTTCAGGGGTCCTGGTGTCATCTCTACAAAGCTCTTTTGAAAAATTCTGATCCATCATTTCCCATAACTAATTAATTTCAACCTGTTAAATGCTCTCCTGAGGCATAGCATTCATTTAACATGAGCGCTTGCGAGATGGAGGAGCTTTCCGGTCCTCAGTGGTTTGTGTCTGTTCACAATTACTTACCCTGTCACACTATGTCACTGTCATATCTGCAATCCAAAATGTGAACAGCAACGAATGAGATGCTTCACTCTAGGGAAACATCAAAATTAAAAAATTAGCGTCACAATTAATAATCTTTTAAGATGTATTGACTTATTGACAGATAAATGCCTCAATGAATCTCTTTAATGTGTAGGAGCATTATAGGCCACTCTAGACAACCAATAGACAGCTGTAGAACATATAACGGAGCTGCACCTGGAATGTATTTATTTGATTTTTTAACAAGGTTTTAAAGCATATTTTAAAAAAAATTGCTTCTTTCTAGTCTTTAGATGTATTGGCTTAATTAGTTTTCTTTTCTTTATTTTTATCTGGTCATTCTACAAGTAAAGCCGGGTACACACTACAGTTTTGTTTTTGTACTAGCCATGCAAGGTTAGTTCAGCGATCTCCCCAGCTGAGCTGTTGTGTTCTGACAGGGGGACGGCCCCCCGCCAGAACACTCAGATCAGCACTCTCTGCCATTGGTTTTCCAGCATGCACGTCGAACAGACCCACATTCACATGAGCCGAATGTTGAACTTTTCTGTGCTTTTGAATCGGCTATGTACGTGGCATAACACAGTTTCTGTCCTTGGGCAACGAAGTTCATCCAGCCTACTGTATCAGGACAACAGAGTCAGGACATGACTACAGAAGCTTCCCCCTCTCTTCTTCTCAATATATATATATATATATATATATATATATATATATATATATATATATATATTGTATGTATTATAATATGATATATAAATGAAAACGTGTTATAATATGAAAATCAAATTGGCTTAAGTGATCAGGAAAACCTTTTTTCCCTGTGGGAGCAAATGAGGCCATGCAAGGGTTTTTTAAACCTTCCTCTGGATTAATTGTGGGTATGCAGTTATGTATATGACGGTTTTCTACTTTATTTCTTTATTTTTTCTGATGGTTAAATTGGTTGTTAAGCCACCTTCACATCTTCATATCATCCCCTCTGTGTTCTAATCCTGTGTGCCCTTGTGTGAGTGATTTATAAAAAAAAAAAGAAAAAGAAAAAAAGAAAAGCCTGCTATACCTTATTTGACAGCTCTTCTCAGCGATCACATGATCGGCTGGCTTTCTCCTCTCCCTGTCTGACAGATACAGCGGGCAGGGCTGAGATTCCCCCGCTGATGTCACTCGATAAAGGAGAAGAGAGAGAGAGAGCCAGCCGATCATGTGATCACTGAGAAGAGCTGTCAAATGAGGTATAGCAGGCTTTTTTTTTTATAAATCACTCACACGGGGCACAGAGGAATAGAACACAGAGGGGACGGTATGAAAATGTGAAAGTTATTTGAGAAGCAGGAGTTGAGGGGGCAGGCATTGTCACAAGCTGACAGGCAGAGAGGGGAGGGGGAGAGAGCACAGAGGAGACAGATAGCAGGCTGTATATGACGGAGGCATGTACAGATGACTCCGGGTGTCAGGTGCTCAGCAGCCCTGATATATTGGAGTCAGCATACAGAGGGGAGGGTATAGCCAGGCAGGATCAGCCAAGTATTACAGGTGTTACAGGGGACCAAATGACACAGCACAAGCACTGTGCTATATAAAATGCTTTAAAGGAACAGGATCTTTTTTTTCCTTTTTAAGATTAACAAACGCTTTAAGAAGATGGACGTGTGTCCTTTTTTTCGACCTGACTATTATAGGGTATATCCATGACATGACGATGCAAATTTTAATTGTCCAGCCAAAACTTTATTTTATTTTTTTTTTGGATAGAATGGGGAATAATTAGAGCACCTATATTTTTTCTACTACTATTTGGAGTTTCATTTGAGAAATATACCTTTCATTTGAGAAATAGTCCCTTACGCACGGGCTTTCCGATCAGGTCCGCCTGTCAGTTTTTCAGGCGGACCTGATCAGCAACTCCATTCACCTCCTATGGAGCAGCGGATGTCAGCCGATCTGATCCTTTCAGTGAAATCCAGACGAATGATGACCCTATTTTCCATCTGTTTGGAGGATCGGATGGGATCAGATGAAAATGGACAGGCGGTCCGTTTTCATCCAATATCCCCATAGAGGACAGCGGGGCTCCGGCAGGTCGGACTCCGCACAGTGAACGGAGACAGACCTGGGATTAGCAAATCGATCCCCCGC
The DNA here is from genome assembly GCA_028564925.1 of Lithobates sylvaticus. NCBI lineage: Eukaryota > Metazoa > Chordata > Amphibia > Anura > Ranidae > Lithobates > Lithobates sylvaticus. The sequence continues at coordinate 36,861,860 of CM053031.1, forward strand.
TGAGTGTGGACTCCGCTTTGCTCAGCAGGGGATCGATCCGCTAATCCCTGCGTAGCAAAGCGGAGTCCATTGGGTGGACCTCCCGCGTGAAAGGACCCTAACTTTCTGTTCTGGTGACAATGATTTTATAAGACAGGAAACAAGGTAAAGTCTCGAACAGCAACAGTGGGGAATTGCTTGACCCTTGACAGCTTTTTATTGAGCTTGTCCTTGTTTCAAATTTCCCTTGTCTCCTTTCTGGTAAAACCATTGTCACTGGGATAAAACAAAGAAGAAATCTCTTGAACTGGCCTGGACAGCAGTAAGGAATGGCAGGCGTTTTAATTGTTCCCCACTGAAACAAAAAAAAAAGTGCTGTCTGGATTTACATTTTAAGAATTGAATCTGGGGAGGATTTTTGACAAAGTGATAACTGAAACAAAATGCCTAAAGACATACAAGATAATATCGTTTCTCCACAGAACTAAATGTAGTAACACCCCTTCTTGTGATTGTGAAGATTTAGGTATCTGCAAAGCCTTCTATTTCCTGCGACCCATTTGTGTTGTAGTGAGATATTTTATGTCTTCTGCGGTGACCTTAAGGGAGGGATCCTGCCACCGGCTACGGGCTGATGAAGAATCAGCCTGGATAAGGTGACTCAGAGATGAATGCTAATTTTAAGCTTATGTATGTCAGTGTGTAAAGACCCCATGCCTGTGCAGCTTATAAAATAGCTTGCTCTGGTGAAAGCAGAACACAAAGAATAAACACAGCCTCACATTTTGCTTGGTTGGTAAAGACCAAAACACTAGGCCTGCATTGATGAACACCTACTGGCTATCACTGCAGATTCTCTGACCTCACCAACACAGAAGAGGTATGCAAATCAGAACAAGAGATGTTGGGAAGCTCTTATGCCCCGTACACATGGTCGGAAATTCCGACCACAAAATCCGTCAGATTTTTTCCGACGGATTTTGTCCGACACTGGTGTCGCATACACACGGTCGGACAAAGTTGTCGGAAAATCCGATCATTCTGAACGTGGTGACATTCGTTGCGTACGACGGAACTACGTAGAGGCTAGTAGCCAATAGGTTTGGTCTCCTAATTTGATCTGAGCATGCGTGGCACTTTGTCCGTCGGAATTCTCTACACACGATTGGAAAAAGTCCGATCGGATTTTCTTGTCGGAAAATTTGAGAGCAGGATCTTAAATTTTTTCCGGCGGAAATTCCGACGGAAAAAGTCTGATGGAGCCCAAACACGGTCGAATTTTCCGACAACATGGTCCGATCGGACATTTTCCGTCGGAATTTCCGACCGTGTGTACGGGGCATTACAGAAATCTTAGCTTTGGAATCTGAGATATCTAAAATTCTAGAGTGCTTTTCATACTGCTTGCAAAAATGTCAGTAGGGCTAACCCTTTAAAGCAGTAAGGCCGCTTTAATATGGGCAGTAAAAACAGACAACTAAGCTGCAGTTTTACAACCCCATGGCCACCTGCCAAGAGTGTAAAATACAGCTGGAGGCTGTGTATATAACATTTATAAATGGTGGGTAATTCTGCGCTGTCCCAAAAGTCAAATGGTGACCTAAATGCAACTTTTCTGTGAGACACACACACAGCACAAATCAAATAGTCCAAATTAAAGTTGTGAAATGTATTGAATGAAGATGAAAAAACAAATATAAACACACTGCCACAAAGGAGTCCATATAGTGCTAGGAAATCCAATGAATCCCACAGTACGTTTAAACATTCACCAGAATGGTATGAGTATTTCAGGGAAAGCCTCCACCCTCATAAGAATGGCGGCTTACCAGCTCCTTATGACCTCCTATTACGGAATGTCTTTCCCACTTGTGGCTATAAACCCAGCCAGGGCCTTGGTCCATCCAGGGGAATCACACTGCAAAGCATCCGCCACTCAGGAAGGGCCCGATCATATAGGAACCCCAAAAAGGGATAAGGCTTCCATAGTGTAACATTGTTTACATTTTAATAATATAAAAAAAGGATGCACTTACAGAAAGAAGTGTTTAAAACACACATGAAAATAAGTAAGCCGGCCGGCTCGATACAGCAGCCCGTCCTTCTCGAATCAGTGCAAACATGGTGACGTCAGCACGACGCTCCTCCCTACATGTTTCGTTATAAGATAACGTCGTCCCGGGGCACGTTTTGTAAGTGCAACCTTTTTTATATTATTAAAATGTAAAATATTTTACACTATGGAAGCCTGAATCTTTTTTTGGGGTTCCTATATGATTGGTCCTTCCTGAGTGGTGGATGCATTGCAGGTTGATCCCCCTGGATGAACCAAGGCCCTGGCTGGGTTTAAAGCCACTAGTGGGAAAGACCTTCCGTAATAGGAGGTCATACGTTTCTGGTAAGTGGCCATTCTTATGAGGTGGAGGCTTTCTCTGAAATACATATACCATTCTGGTGAATGTTTAAGTGCACCGTGGGATTCATTGGATTTCCTATCAGTACATGGACTCCTTTGTTGCAGTGTGCTTATATTTGTTTTTTCCTCTTCATTTAAGAGATAGCGCAACTTTAATTTGTGCACATAACATTCCAAGCAGGTAGCATCTCCTGTCAAACTCGGCCAATCAATTCAGTGGGGTCGTGTTCCAATCCAAATTCTTGGTTCATGATTTCAGTGCAATAGCCTCATTATACACTGCCATTAAGAAACAGGAAAAATAAGAAAATGGGTATTCAGGAGGCAGCAGAATTGCCTTCTAATTGCCTGACAGCAGCTGGTCAGTCGCACTCTCAAAAACAATTGGCTAGTGTGAACCTACATTGCAAACAAACACAAGATTTTCCAGCACACTGACCAGCCAGCCTGCGAAAAAAAAAATTGACCCTGTCTAAAAACAGAGGGTTTTGTTTGCACATGTTTGCAAATATATGCATATGCCGCAGTGCCTACAATAAGGGACCTTTGTATAAATGCTCAGAAGTGCCCCAGCTTGGGTGCCCCTAGAGCAAGCTGCTTGCTGTGGGGGCACTTGGCAGGAGGGAGGGGCCAGGAGCGTTAGGGTGGGACCTGAGAAGAGGAGGGTCTTGGCTGCTCTGTGCAAAACCATTGCACAGAGCAGGTAAGTATAACATGTTTGTTATTAAGAAAAAAAAAACAAGCCTTTAATATCACTTTAAGATCAAGTGTGCCTTTAGGAAACCCACCCCTCCTTAAAGTCACAGGGATGCACATGATGCCCAGCAAAAGCACAATGGCAGCAAAGGGATCCAGTGTGTCCCTGCACCCAGTCCAAACAACTATACAAAAAAAAGGCAGACTGGATGCAGCAGGAGTACGCACCAGTGCCCCCATAGCAAACAGCTTGCTACTGGGGGCACTGGTCAAGTGGGAGGAGCCAGGAGCACCGTCTGGGGACCCGAGAACAGGAGAATTGGGGCTGCTCTGTACAGAGCAGGTAAGTATAATATGTTTTTTTTTTTTTTTTTTTTTTAAAGCTGAACCTTTAATACCACTTTAAAAAAACACTAATATGGCCTGTGTACATGTATATTTTTTCCTTCAAAACTGATTTTTTTCTCAATGAAAATCAATGGGAATTCAAAAGCAGCTTGATGCAGCTTAGTATGAGTTCAAATGCAAGTCAGAAAGAGGTACACTGCACATCAAATGCACGTGTAGGCTCTTACACGGAAGCATCTCAAGCTAATCTCAAAAGCAAACTAAATGCAACTAAAGTCATGTTGCATTTACCATTGAAGAAGGCCTTTAAAGTTTTACTCCAACTAGTACTGAAAATAAAGTCTTGAGATGCAGTTTCACCTACCTGTTTAGTACCTTTTGTCACCAACCTGGAAATTTGGTAATGCACTTGTGATGCGGAGACACCCAGTTGTCTCGCATTTGAAAAAAAAAAAGCACATTTTTAAAGTAAAGATTAGTACTGCCAGCAATAAGGTTCAAACATTCCTTGGAAGTAATTAGTAACGAGAAAGAGAAAGAGGTGATCTGTGTATACGGTGGTTATGTTGAATTACAGAGTCCTGTGGTGTAGGCAAAGGCATTAGTAGATCAATGAATAATTTTTAATTTGTTGGCTGGAATTGCTCTTTAAAAGCCAAGTTCACCTTTTCCATAAAATAGCCTATGTCGTCAGGGGTCTCAGTAGCTATTAAAAAACTGCAGAGTTTTGTAAAATGTTTATTCGTTTTGATATATCTGTAGACCATTTGAGTCCCCCCCAAAAAAACAGTCTGAAAAAAGTATAGTTAGCAATCCCCACTTCCTGATTTGTTTAACAAAAAGACAAAGGATATTTAGAATCATAGAGGGTGTCATAAATCCTGGTTGACGCGTTTCGCCAAAGACTTACTCAGAACCAAGTAGATATGATCATTACACCTATAAAAATCACAGAAAACATGGGAGATATGAGATATGTAGGTCAAATTTATATCATATATAATTTAAAAAAAATATATATGATATAAATTTGACCTACATATCTCATATCTCCCATGTTTTCTGTGATTTTTACAGGTGTCATGATCATATCTACTTTGTTCTGAAGAAGCCTTTGGCGAAACCCGTCAACCAGTATTTATGACACCCTCTATGATTCTACATATCCTCATGTGAATGTACATGTGTTGTTATGTTTTAATTCAATGTATATAAGATTATATTTTGTATCAATAAAAACAATAGAAATGTATTAGTATTTGTCTGCACATCTTGTTCAGGTACCGGTATAGTCCATCTAGTTGGTTCTCCTTCTTTGTCTTTTTGTTAAACGTTATATAGGATGAGGTACCCCCCCAGCTTTTTTATATATTTTGGATTCCTGATTTGTTGTTTGGATGTGAAAACCATTGTTTTTTCACTCCTACAATGGTGAAAGTGAGTGGTCATGCCCTATCAACAAGGTAATGTAGGACATGGAAATTTCTACCTAGGCGTTTATTGGCCAGGCTTTCTGGGGGACCCAAATGACTTACAGGTATGACAATAAAATGAATAAACATTTTACACAGTCACAGCATTTTTTATTATCTGCTGGGGCTCCTTGACTGCATAGTCTATTTTTTGGAAAAGGGGAACTTGGCCTTTAAATATTAATGGAACAACCCCATGGTAGTACTCTATCTGTCCCATTGACATTATGCTGAACCAAACTGGCTAGTCTTAATTTTTCTGGAGATGCAGCCTTTAACGCTATAGGAAACAGTTTATTTCACTTGGGTTATAAGGAAACTGCTGATGTGGAGCTGGCATACATTTTGGCATACATCACACAAAACAAGAGGTGGCCAAACTGACTAAGGTTTACAAGCTTTTTATGTCTGACAAGCATATAATTGGGTGGTTACATAGCTGCACTTGCATATGGTAACTGGTTTAATTTGATATCAACGTTGGTATTAATATATAATATTCTTTAGTTGTACATTTCAACTGCCTTGGTTTGCAATGCTTTTTGAGGACACTTCATATTACGAATCACAGCATGTTACATCCCAGTGCTTTTGATTCGAGGATGATGTGCAAGGCTTCAGGATACATCTGTTGTGAAACTAAAGCTGCCCGCCTAACTAGGTACCGGATTTATTAACTAGATGTGATCTGAATCAGGAATGAGCTGCTGAAAGCTTATATAGTAAAGACAATACATATTTCATCTTTTTATTGGGCTGAAGTTTTTATGTGGATTTATTGGAGAACTCTATATAATTTTGCAAAGATTTAGATAAGATTACAGCAGGGCTTTGTGTTGAAATCTCTGCTGAATCATAGGAGTTCTATCGACCCAGGTCAGTAATCTTTAGAAATCATATAAAAGTGATATATATGACCGCGTCCGTGCAACTTCTGGTGGATAAGTTAATTTCATGTGTATACTGTAAGTCAGTAAATAAAGGAACATAGGAAAATAGAATCAATTTTCGGCTGTAGAGTATATATATATATATATATATATATATATATATATATATATATATATATATATATATATATATATATTACATGAAGAAATGCTAGGGAAAGCTAAATCAGAATTATCATTACATTTTTGATCTTATCCAGGAAAAGCAATGTTCCCGACAGCCTATAGCATTTTATCAATACAAATGAACATGTATGTGATCTTTACAAATAAGCAAAGGGTTTGCCAAAAAACACATTTGCTAGCAAGAAGAATCCATTATTCAGGCATTGCCTGCTCTGCTGACTTCATCTACACCTTCATTGAGTAGTTGTTTATAGAACTGCCCCCTCTATTTTGGATCTTTGGGTCAGTGAATCTGGCTAAGGGCATGGATGCTAGGAGAGGTCTAGGGCTTTGTCCACATCCATCCATAACCCTACAAGATGCTTCACTGCTCCCTGGCCACAACTATCCTTCAAGTATATCCGCTATCAATGCATCTGGTGACACCTATAGCAGCACCAGCCCAGTCTCAGAAAGAGCCACAATTGTGAACACATAACTGTAGGTCTCTGGTTTGTACCACTAGGTTGGTCATAGAACTGCCCTTTCTATTTTGGATTTTTGGGTCAGTGAATTTGGATAAGGGCATGAATGCTAGGAGAAGTATAGGGCTTTGGAAAGTGTTGTCAGTGCAGAAATTTTTGCCCCATCATTTTTGTCAGTGGGAGGAATAGTGTCCCAAGGGTCGGACAAAGGCAAATAAAGTGCCGCATTCAGCCCCCGGGCCGCAGTTTGGAGACCACTGATCTAAAGTAACTGCACTTGCAGTGTACAGTATATTTGAAGTGCACAGTATATTTGTTGGGGTGTTGTTGTATCTTTTATTTTTATTTTATCACATTTTTGAAAATTTTCGACGAAATTATCATTTATTCAGTGTTTTTAGAAATATTGCTAGGTTTGTTATGTAATTTTTATAAATTTGTACATTTGTGTATGGTTGTTTTTAACCAATATGCTGTCAATGTTTCTGTCCACTAGATGGCACTATGAGCTTCATCCTATTATGGGTTCCATTGGCAGTGTCACAGTAAGCAAATATTTTTAGCTAACATTCTCCCAGTACCAGCGCAATTAATTTTGGGCTGGTTATCTTGCAGTTTGGCCATTACAGTATGATCAGATTGACTGCCATTTTTGTTGTTATGCAGTCTCTGTCGGGAAGTTGCTGTAACACCTCATTTCCTCCAGGTGAAATGCAGATATGGCACTTCCTGTTTCATACTGGTGGTTTCTACTTCCGATTTCCGGAACGCTGGTAATTGCTTACTAATTCATGTCTAGCATCTAATATGTATATATGGCGACTCTCGTATACGTGACCACGCCCCTGATGACGTCTGTTAACGACAAAACTGGGTGGTAGGAGTCGGATCACGTGACGTCGACAAGCTCAACAGTCGGCCATTTTACTGGATGGAAACATTGATCGTTTTATCATTTTATTGGATTTACATGCACTTTTTATCGTGATATTTATGTGTATTCTGGCTTTTGCTGTGCTCAAAATAAATTCACTTATCAGTAATACTGCGCAATGAAGTTTTTTTTATGCCTATTTTCATGATGTCCTAATGTGATGAGAGCCTGCCTGGGAGGATCCTATTGATGGTCATACAGCCTATCCCTCCATGTGTGGAGATATCCAAGTGGATGATTCCTAAGCGTGTTTGACTGTTTTTGATTGAGAAGTCCATTTGTTGGGGTCAGTGTGAACTTTTCCCTCTTGGTGACGGATCCTTACCAGCACTTCCTGTGTGTGAATTGTTACACCAATTGGACTGTCTATATGGATATATTTCATCTATTTACATTGGGACTTTTCATCAGTTTTTAGCGCTGCATTTGTGTTGTATGTCATTTGGATCATCTTTTTTACCAGGAGATTTGTGCCAGCTGCTTTAAATTTTCACTATCATTGATAGCATTCACAATTTTATTTTAGCGCGGGTATTTGTGGTTGTATTTACAGTGCCTTTAGTAAATCAAACCCTTTATTCCAACATGTATCTCTGGTTAAAATACAAGGCACTAAAAGATGTGGGTGGTAAAACACTGCCAGAATGTCTTGTCTATGGATTTACCCTTAGCATAACATTGTTGGCACTTTAAAAATCCTTTTTGTTTTAATTTGATATGTGTTTGAGAATTGCCCTCTCCTACCTTACATGATGACTCTTTTTCAGAAAGCACACATTTTTCTCTAAACCCTAATCTAAGATATTCTTATTCAGCATGTTTGGGAAATACAAGGAAATGTATGTGTAACAGATATATTCATAATCTCAGCGAGGTCTCCATGATAAATACACTATCAACTCGTTTTTCCGTTTGGCATCCTGAGGATTGCGTACATTGTTCAGCCTTCGCTTTCTCCTCTGTTATGGATTGTTATTGCTTTAAATGATGTATATGGGAGTCAGATGGGCTCCCTGTTTGCTGCTGTGTTATTTTAACCTCTGTTGAACTGTTGGGGTTTTCAGAATGGATTATGAGAGGTTATGTGGAAGTGATGTGTGTGCTGTGTGATCTATTACAAGGTGCGGGCTCATACTGCTCTATAATATGTCTGCCACTGCAGGGGCTGTGCAGATTATTTCATCCTAGTGCTACATGTTAGACATTCAACATAGAAAGTTTCATGACTAGGACCCTTCTTTGGCAATTATGATGCTGCTTATTTTAAAGCTGAACTCAAAGGATGAAAAGCATTTAGCATTGTAGCGAGTTCCCCTCCCCAATGCAAAGGTAAATAAAATTGTTTTGTCTAGGAGATGATAAATTCAAGATGATTATATTCCTCAATTCCCTGCTCTGCTCCTTATTCTGTTGCCCCTGGGAATTTCTGCGGGTTCTTGGCATCCTCCCATGAAATGCAAGACTGCTGGTCCAGCATTGTATGGGATGACTTCAAATGCCGCGTACAGACGATCGGACATTCCGACAACAAAATCCTGGATTTATTTCCGATGGATGTTGGCTCAAACTTGTCTTGCATACACACGGTCGCACAAATGTTGTTGGAAATTCCAATCGCCAAGAACGCAGTGACGTACAACGTGTACGACGAGCCGAGAAAAATGAAGTTCAATAGCCAGTGCAGCTCTTCTGCTTGATTCCGAGCATGCGTGGAATTGTGTGCATCGGAATTGTGTACACACGATCGGAATTTACAACAACGGTTTTTGTTGTCGGAAAATTTGAGATCCAGCTCTTAAATGTTTGTTTTTCGGGAATTCCGACAACAAATGTCCGATGAAGCCTACACACGGTCGGAATTTCCGACAACAAGCTCACATTTGTTGTCGGAAATTCCAACCATGTGTACGCGGAAAAAAGAGTTGCAGTTGGGCAGCAAAGGAAAGAGACTTCAGGAGATCAGATGAACAAGGACGATGAAGCCTGAGGGAGCAAGGAACTAGGTAAATATACAACCTTATCAATCATTCCCTAGGCAAAACAATCAGTCAGAAAAAATCTAAAATGTCTCTGCGCTCTGATGTATTGGTCGTTAAGAGTCAATCCTCCATAATAGACCAAACATCTTTTTTTTTTTTTTTTTTTTTTTTTTTTAAGTTTTTAAAAAAAGTTTATTGAAACTTAGTACATAACAAGCAACTGAAAAAGGCCAAGATGACCAAGAATGAAGATGGTACAAAACTTACAAAACGTATTACATGTGTACAAGAATCAGACAAAATAGATTCAGAGCAAACAATATGAGTTAACGGTAGCTGGTGATCTCCCAAGAGGAACAAGCAGAAACTGTGAACAAGCAGGGGCTGGGGAGGCTCGTGAGATAGATAGACCAAACATCTTATTCAAAAGTAAAGCTTGAAGAAAAGTCAAATAAAACCATAAAGTCCAACACCTCCTGAAGTGAACATAAAGTTGCCAGTATAGTGCTCAGATGTCAGCCACCACATCCCAGTGAGGTGGACACTCACCAAAGATGGCTGCCACTACAACAGCTAATATGCCTGTTTCTATGTGTCAGACATCCAGTGGAAGTATGAGAATTGCACCTAATATCTCTGTCCAGTGTTACTCCTCAGCAGGATCAGGCTAGGGTAAATTAAGCTCACCAGGAGCCAACATAATACTCGTAGTGTAGTGATTCCATATGAATGCATATACAAATAAAAACAACAAATTGTAGCATAAAATCCTTACATAAAATGTAGCTGTTGACCCGGCATGCAACGGCGTGAAGTCAGCACTAGAATCTCGACCGCAACAAGATTTGGCGCTTTACTTCAAGCCTTACTTTTAGATAAGACTTTTCATCTATTATGGAGGATGGATCTTATTATCTGATGAATATTCACACAGTTGTGTTTTGTTTATGATAAACTGATTTACTTAATTTTTTTGGTGTTACACAATTTCTTTCATAAAACAATCAGTCAACCCTTGCAGTAGGGAGGGGGACCCACTGCAAGGGTAACGTTTTTTTTATGCCTTAAATTACATCTTCAGAAACATAAGTGGTATCTGCAAGATGAGATCTAACTGATTGCAGTGTATGGTCACCTTTTAAAGATCAAGATCTGAAAAAAAATGATTTATTGGGTTTAGAAACACTTCTCTGTTCTTTATAATGTATTGAAAGATTTGGGTTAAAAAAGAAAAAAAAAACATTTCAAAGATTTATTAGAAGTGATAGGAATGAGATTAGCATCAAAAGGGTTAATTAACTGAGAACACCTACTAATTGCCTAATAAGACACATCCAATGAGATGCAATTAACCAATTGTATTGGGCATGCGCTATTATCGATGAGAAAATCGCAGTTACCCAAGCGACAGTTGCAGTTTACATATGCAGGTATTTATTATCGCTATTTGCGCTTCAATGTGCGCAGGTTGGCGCGTTCGATTAATGACTTTTCTGGTGCACCAATTAATGTATGAACTGGTGCAGTGCCTTCTTCTTAGTAAATCACCCCCTAAGTTTTGTTTTTATCTTTCTGAGCAATGTTGTTGATAAACATTGTAGGTTGTTATTTTTTTGACAGCTGTGAGCAGGGAACTGCTCTGCACTTGTTACATGAATCGTGGAAATGCTGGATTAAGATCGTGTGGTTGAATGCAGATCGCAATTTTTTTTTTTTTCAAATAACTTTTTATTGATATTTTCAAAAGGCAATTGTACACAGTTTATGTATAACAACATATATACATGGTGAGGGCCCAAATACAGCCGGTACTTACTAAATGTCGGTTCAAAACATTTTAAACAGTAGTTACACATGTTCAGCAACATGCTGAAAGTATCAAGTGTCAAATATAATCTATCCATGTCGGTCCTCGAGGTTGAAGGAACCCGGAGAGCGAGATAGCAGATTGCAATTTTTTAATGATTAAACATGCAGCTCTACTATGCATACACTTTAAAGTGAAACAGGAATGCTTGGCGGAATGAACCTTAAATAGTGAAATCATAAGTATGCCAAACCTATCTATTCTTTAAAGCCAGCTAGACAAAACTGGACTGAGATTAGTCAGGCCAGCAAAATGTACCAGGGTCTACATGGTTGGTTAAAATGTTAATGGATTGTTTGGATAATAGTAGTTATGAGCTCATCCTAAATAGACTTCATTCAGGTCTTTTGACAGGATGCATGATCTGCACATTTCTTCTCATGATAAACAGATGAACATCTAACTGATCAGTGCCCCCAGGACTGAGATGAAGATAAAATCCAAACCTTATTCTTCAGATTAAAAACAATGCAATGCCAAAGTAAAGTCACGTTGCTTCAATATATAACACTTTTCCAATTAAAGCGCTGTGACCGTACAACTGGCAATGCATTGTTTTATAATCCGAAGAATAACGTTTTGATTTGATCCTTATTTCAGTCTCGGGGGACTGATCAGTTTGATGTTCATCTGTCTATCATCGAAAGGATCTATCTTGATCCTGGAGGTGGTGTTTAGTTTGATATTTAACTGTTTGGGTAGTCCTTCGTGGAGCTAACATGAAGCTGTGATGCGTCTCATTACCTTTTATGTACATACTGTACTTGTTCTAGGTTGGTGACTCACCAAGAAATAAAGGAAGGATAAGACAGCCAGGTTTCACCTTCAGGTCAAGTCAACATCAGCTTCTGCCATATGTTTATCCTAAAAGTTTGCAATAAGGTTCTCTTGAAGATTTTTTTTCTTTTTTGTATAGGTCTATGTTTGTACAAAACATGCTTGGATCAATAATATATTTATACCTGGACAAAAAAATAAAAAATGAAAAATTGGGGCAGACTCAATGGACCATTTGGTCTATCTTCTGCCATCATGCTTCTATGTTTATGTAGCGCTGGCTCCTGAGGAGCAGGTGCTATTGTTTTTGAAAATTAAGTTGCCTGAAGCCACAGTTGGGCTTCAGGATAATTTTGCTAAATTTCTGGTTGCAGCACCAGTCCAGCTGGGTTGCACTGGGTTCTTCTTGACCGCAGGTGTCGCTGTCACCGCCGGCAAGGGTAGAAACACAGTATAGCTGGATGCATTGAATGCCACTTATCTCTCAGAGCCAGCCCAGTGGGCGTGTTCTCCTGCTGTGCATCCTGAGGGGGGTATTTAAGGTACTGACGCCATGTTGGCGGGGGATTATTTTCTGTCTGTTTGGTTCTGGTGGTCCTCCTGACCTAGCCCTATGGCCCTCCTGGCCTGGGGTGCGGAACCATGTATCTTGTGTCTCGGGGCTGGCTAACCAAGGCAACGCAACTGAAGGCACAGACCTGACTGAAGCTCGGAGCCTACTGATCCAAGGAAGGTCCGGTGCCGTCTCATCTGAAGGGAGAGGCCCAGCAACTGAAGTACCCCAGGGGAGGACCCGTTCAGGAGAAGGCCGTGTGCAAGGCTGGCTTCTCTGAAGGAGCCTGGAGACTTAGTTAAAGGATGCAACCTAGATCAATACTCATACGGTATCGCTGGGTCGGCTGAGAGAAACTGGTACCATATGTTAGTTCTTTAAAGTTCATCCAATCCCTCAGTGAAGCTAAATTGTAACTTAGAAGTCTGTGGCAGACACTTTACCGAGCATCTTACCAGATGCTAGGTCTAGTGAGAGAGGTCTATCCAGTAATCAGGTTGTGGAGCAGCAATATCCTCTGGATTCTTCTAGTATCTTCACCCTGCAATCTTAAGTACCTAAACTCACCCCTAACCCTCTACCCTTTATTACAAGACTTTGTCTTCTTTTCTAAATAAATAACCCAAAAGAGGATTCAGTGTCAGTCTCAACATTACTTTGGGCCACTTTCCATGGGAACCCCAAGACAGAGAAGCAAGCAAGTAAGTGAGGTAACGGTAAGCCCAAATAAAACCAGCAGCTCCTTCGGGGGTCAGTGCTACATTTATACACAAAATAAACTGTGATTACTAGGGCATTACATCCCCATGTTGCCCACGCTCTAGTTTCTGACTTTCACCTGTCTGCCACCTGAGTGTGAAAAAAAAATGTTTAAATGTCTCAAACTGTCATGTTCAATGAGCTCTGAAAAGTAGCGTTTACTATTTGTTTACATTTTCCCGTTGATTATTTCCTATCTTTATTATACACCCTTTCCCAAGAGAAATCAGCTCACAAACAAATGACATAATTAATACCTGCAAACATCCCAATGGTAAAGATGCTTTATTTTGATTTGAAGGTCAAAAAAATTAATTTAATTAAAAACATTTTTGAAATTACTGAATTATGTTCTAGGTTGGTTTTGTGAGCTTTCGAAAATTCTTTTATGCTGAAATTCTCATATTGGCACTAAAATTACAGCCTTTTCAGCAACCATATAAATTCCTCAATTATTTTTTTATGTCAATATAAAAAACCTTGTGGACTGAAAGAACAGAGGGGGTAATATGATTTTATTATAGCTACCAGAATAATATAAAATTCTAGAGCACGACATTGTAAATTCTGTTTTAAAAAAAGGTAGGCAGAGGAGAAGACTAGTCACCAATATTGTCTGTGGTCTAATTGCAGCTTCTCTTTTCTCCATCATTTTCTTATCATGCTTTGTAATTCTGTGAGGGCATCTTCATAGAAGCAGGGCTTTAGTTCCTCAATCCTCATGTAAGAGCTGCCCCCTGATGACAAGTGATATAAAGACTGGTGGGGAATATACAAGAAGCAGCAAGAGAAGCTCGTAAAGCACACATCCACAGCATAAATGAGTAAGGGCAATCCTTGCACTGCAGCTTTTCCTGTACCTCTTCCCCATCAACAAGCTCTCAGGAGAACAGTGATTGCCATTACCAAGTCTTGCGCCAAATCTCCTAAAACAGTCAGAGGCATGACTTTTTTATTAACATGCCCTCCTATGTCTCCAACAGTTTTCCACATGTCTTCTCATACCTTTTTGTTTACTGAAGCCATTGCAAATCCCCTATTTAACCTTCCTTCAGGTTGACCTCAACCCTTCCAAGCTCTTTCTGGTCTGGGGCATTTTGCGGAAATCCTTTCTCTTATCCTACTGCCAGACTTCTGTATTTTTGTGCCACTTGCTAGGTATGTTTATAGTTATTACAACAGTTTAATGATATGATGATACCTTATGATATGAGCTCCTATTGTTTAACATCTGTGCTGACACCTATCCCCCTCAAATCCTTAATCTATGGAAAATTCATGCTTAAGATGGGATTGCAAGCCGAATGACCAGTTTATGGACTAAAGGATTTTTCATCTACCAAAAATGATTGTTGAAGCATAGGGGAAGCTTTTACATACAGCTATGTATGCACATTTCAATAACAGATGGTTCAACTAGTGCAGGGATATGCAATTAGCAGACCTCCAGCTGCTGCTGAACTACAAGTCCCATGAGGCATAGCAAGACTCTGACAGCCACAAGCATGACACCCAGAGGCTAATTGCATATCCCTGCACTAGTGCATATGAACAGGCTACTAGTTATCCACTAAATAGCCGTATTGAGTCATGGTGTGAGGGAGGTTTCCTAGGCAATAGCCTTTGGAAGATACAACTTAATGTAACTTCACAAACTGATTACTTTTAGGCTGCTTTCACACTGAGGCGCTTTACAGGCGCTATAGCGCTAAAAATTGTACTTTCACACTGGAGCGGTCCGCTGGCAAGAAGCTTAAACAAAGTCCTGCAAGCAGTATCTTTAAGGCACTTTAAAGCCCCATACACACGGTCGGATTTTCCGATGGATTCTGTCCTATCGGACAATGTTGTCGGAAATTCCGACCGTGTGTAGGCACCATCGGACAGTTTCCATCGGATTGTCCGACGGACAAAGTTCTATCTCCTGCTCTATAAATATTCCGACAACAAAGTCCGATCATACCAATTCCGATCGTGTGTAGCGAATTCCGACGGACAAAGTGCCACGCATGCTCAGATCACATTACAAGACCAAAGCTATTGGCTACTAGCCTCTACGTAGTCCCGTCGTACGCAACGAACGTCACCACGTTCAGAATGATCAGATTTTCCGACAACTTTGTCCGACCGTGTGTATGCAACACCAGTGTCGGACTAAATCCGTCGGACAAAATCTGGTGGATTTTGTGGTCGGATTTTCCGACCGTGTGTATGGGGCATAAGAGCAGTGTATACACCGCTCCTAAA
Source organism: Lithobates sylvaticus (assembly GCA_028564925.1). Taxonomy (NCBI): domain Eukaryota; kingdom Metazoa; phylum Chordata; class Amphibia; order Anura; family Ranidae; genus Lithobates; species Lithobates sylvaticus. The sequence continues at coordinate 36,877,427 of CM053031.1, forward strand.
GCGCCCCTGCTCATTGAAATCAATGGGCAGCACCGCCGAGGAGCCAGCAAAGCGCCGCTGCAGCAGCACTTTGCCGGCACTTTTAACCCTTTTTCGGTCGTTAGCAGGGGGCTAAAGCCCTGCTAGTGGCCGAAAAGTGCTGCAACAACTATGGTAAAGCCCTGCTAGAAATAGCAGGGCTTTACCGCCGACGCCCGCCTGCCACAGTGTGAAAGTGCCCTTACCTGGAATTTACTTCCTCTGGACCACTATAGACTCTGGAAGCGCCCTATAGGGCTATTACTGTGTTGCACATTTTGGATACCACAGCTGGAATTTATCCTTTTATCACAGCGCAATCGTGGATAATTGTGTGCACTGACTCCTGGATAGAGTCATTACTGCGTTCTTCATTTTACCTCATTGATTGACATCAATGCTGGTCTTCTGCAGGTCAACCTTTATGACCTTACAAGCACAGTCCCACTTTTTGTTTCACCTTACCATTTGAACATTGATCTACCTAGGAAAGCTGTTCCTTGCTTTTCATCTACTCAATACCCACAACCTGTGGGTCTATACAACGTTTATACTGTGTGGGGTTGAGAGGTGGATTGGGTTTTATTATATGTAGTGTGTCTTATGTGGTACCAGTGTTAATGTTAAAATTTTCCTTTTTCGTTTGACATTACAAAATACTGTTTTAATTGATCCAGCAAGTTAGAACTTAATTCACACAACAGGGATGGTTGAGCCTTATTAAGGTTTTTTCATTTCAGTTTTTGCATATTATTTATGCTCACTGGGCACTATCTGGCCCCCCTAAAGTCTGAGGGACAGTAAACTAGTCCTTTCTTTAGAAAGTTTGGAGACCTCTGGTCTAAAGAGTTGAAGTGACAATGTCTTTGAAGTGGTCACCTTACTACACTTCACTGTTGATATGGTTTCTCCCAATCCCATTTCTTTTATGATTGATTGCACTCCGCAAGTTACGACACACTGTCTTGAATGAGACATGTTCTCTGTTTCTTGTCTCTCTTTTTCATCAATAAAAATATCTGAACTTTTTTATTAACTTACATAGATTGTACATATTTCACATGTTGGCAGAATAACTCTTCCTTTATAGTAACTTGTCTTTTTGATTGCAGATAAATAATGGATTCCAAGCAGAATGTAATAAGCCATCATTGAGTTCTTGATGAAGGACGGGTGCAGGCTGTCCAACATCCACAGAAATCTACAGTATATTTATGGAGATGACACCATTGACCAGATTTACCAATGACAAGACATTTCTCTTGTTAATGGTGTCATCTCCGTAAACATGCTGTAGCCTTCTGTGGATTTTGGACAACCTGCACCCCCTCTTCCTCAAGAACTCAATGATGACATATTGCTTCTGCTTCCATTATTTACCTGCAACGAAAAAGAAGAAGAGTTACTATAAAGGAAGAGTTACTCTACCAACATGTGAAAATTGAATGACCTATGTAAAGTAATAAAAAATGTATGCCCACTTTTTCATTACTTTCGGTACATTTTTCATATAACTCATGCTTTTTAATGAACTGTCTCTATGGGAAAGTAGGTAAAAGACATGTGTGAATCGTTTCATTAAGAATTTAAATTCTGACACATTTTTCGTTATTCAGAGATTCAAAATGTATCTGAATCTCTGAAACACAATAGTAATTTCTATTACTATTTAATTTGGATGTTTGAAGCATCCAAATACATTTGGACCCATTTAGTTTTGTGTTCCTTTAACATTCTTCATTATTAGAAAAAATGCACTACAAATTGACTGGAAAGATATTGCAATAAGTACAGTAAGTTAAAAAAAGTGAAAAAAAATACGATGATCCCTACTTATTGCGTTTGGGTTGAATGGAGGTGGATTCCTCAGCATTTACGAATAATAACATAACAAAGTAATCTGTAATACATTTTTTTTCTTTTTTTTAACCACTTCAGCCTCGGAAGAGTTTACCCCCTTCCTGACCAGAGCACTTTTTGCAATTTGGCACTTCGTCGCTTTAACTGACAATTGCGCGGCCGTACGACGTTGCACCCAAACAAAATTGACGTCCTTTTTTTACCACAAATAGAGCTTTCTTTTGGTGGTATTTGATCACCTCTGCGGTTTTTATTTTTAATAAACAAAAAAAGAGCGACAATTTAGAAAAAAATACATTATTTTGTACTTTTTGCTATAATAAATATCCCCATTTTTTTGAAAAAGCAAATTTTTTTCTCAGTTTAGGCAATATGTACTCTTCTACATATTTTTGGTAAAAAAAAAATCGCAATAAGCATATATTGAGTGGTTTGCGCAAAAGTTATAGCGTCTACAATATAGGGGATCAATAGCATTTTTATTACTATTTTTTTTTTTTTACTAGTCGCGGCAGCGATTTTTTTATCATGACTGCAACATTATGGCCGACATATCGGACAATTTTGACACATTTTTGGGACCATTGGCATTAATACAGCGTTCAATGCTATAAAAATGCACTGATTACTGTAAAAATGTCACTGGCAGTGAAGGGGTTAACACTAAGGGGCGATCAAGTGGCTAACTGTGTTCCCTGGGAGGTGATTCTAACTGAAGGGGGAGGGGACTGACTAGAGAAAGTGACAGATCGTGGTTCCTGTCAGAACAGAACAGGGAAGTTTACACACATTTGTTCCTGTTCTGTGTCTTCTGGTCACAATCGCTCATGGCCGGCAGTCATTGAGACCGTCTGCCATGAGCATCAGCACCTCTGGGCGCGCCTGCTATCCCGACTCCACGAGCCGTCATATAGCTATGGTGGTTCGCGCAGGGGAGCCAACCTGCCGCAGTATAACTGTGGCGGTTGGTCAGGAAGCGGTTAAAAATTCTGAGATTTTGATGGGTCCCCCTCCATCCAACCTAAACGGAGTGCATTAATAATATCCTGAAATAATGAATTAACACATTAAAACGAATATAGCCAATCTTACGAAATAAATTCAGAAATATGAATCGATTTGCAACAACGAATATATGAAACAAATCCAAATATACAAAACACATTCGAAATATACAAAACACATTCGAAATATACAAAACTAATTTTGAAAACAAATCATTCCAATATGCCGAATATGACAAAATAAAATGATTAATTCTAAATGAAACAAAACAAATTTTTCTGTCGTGCCAATCTCTAGTAGGTAGGGATTTTGGTGGGACATACCTTTTCCTCTTCAAGTCCAATCACCTCATCTCTTTCAGGCAGAACAGAGAGCTGAACAATATTATTTGTACAGTGGAACCTTGGTTTACGTGTTATGCGGTTAACGAGCGTTTAAAAAAAAACGAGCACCTTTTTTTTTTTTTTTTTTTTTTTTTAATTCTGACTTCGTTTGCGAGTGTTGTCTCGCAAAACGAGCAGAATTCAAGCTAATGTGGTGTGCAGTACCACATTTGGCCAGAGGTGCTCGGAACAGTTCGGAGCCATTTGGAAATACTCGGAATCACTCAGAAATACTCGGAAACGCTCAGAAATACTCTGTTCTCGAGTGTTTCCGAGGCTTTCCGAGTTCAGCTGAGCTGTCCCTGAGTATTTCTGAGGCTCCCCGGTGCCCCCCCACCTCTGGCCACATGCGGTATTGCATGTAATAGAAGTCAATGCGTAACAAATTATCTTTGTTTCCATTGACTTCTATGGGGAAACTCGCTTTGAAATGCAAGTGATTTGGATTACAAGCATTCTTTATGCTCGTAATCCAAGGTTCCACTGTAGTACTAGTACCAAATATACAGTATAAAATGCAACAGAGTAAACAAATAAATATAGGAAGAAAAAGTTGAAAAAAAAATACCCTTACTTTACAATTGTAACATCACTGCCCCTCCTCTACACCTCTTCCAATCATACAATAAATATTTTTTTTACATTCTATGTCTACACTCTACACATGCAGCAGCACTAAACAAGCAACCCCCTGTGATCAGGGGAAGACAATCGCAAAAAACCTCAGCAGGGTCCAGAACTTTTATAACTGTAGAAGCTCCGACTACTAAAGTGATTTCCAGCTTCCCAAACAGCCCATCAAGTATGAGATATGCATACTTACGGCATGCCAAGCTGGACCAATGTAAGAATACAAGTGAAACACTTCTGGTTTTCAGCTTTATAATTCTTAATTAGAATAAAGGGTAGATGTTGAGCATTTTTATTGCGAGTACAAATGTAACTGAACTGCAAAATGTTTAACGTGGACAGACACAGGCACAATGGATGTTGATTGCTTTACCTGCTAAATAATGCGTCATTCTGTTTAGTCTGAAATGTGATTTTATACATGTCTGTTTATAGTGCACCACTAGGCAGGCGACAAACGTATTTCCTGGTGAGGCAACACTGTTTACTTCTCTACCTCCACCTCAAGCTTGTTCACTGGAGTATAAATCAGCATTGCAATAATTAGCGGGAGGTGAACTAGGAGGTAGAAGAATAATGTTTCTAGGCTGTACTGTGCAGCAGAGTGTAAATCACAAGACTGACTGAACAGAATTACAATTCCTTTGGAGGGTAAATCAGTAAACATGCAAACATTTCAACTTTGTATTCAACTGTTTCCCTGGAATCCCGACTTTTATTATCTCCATGTCTGATGTACTGTATATTCTATATATATATATATATATATATATATATATATATTATATATACACTCACCGGACTCTTTATTAGGTACACCTTGCTAGTACCGGGTTTGATCCACTTTGGCCTTCAGAACTGCCTCAATTCTTCATGGCATAGATTCAACTAAGCGTTAGAAACATTCCTCAGAGATTTTTGTTTATATTGACATGATAGCATGACGCAGTTGCTGCAGACTTGTTGGCTGCACATCCATGATGAAAATCTCCCACCCACCACATCAAAAAAGTTCTCTTTTGGATTGAGATCTGGTGAGTGTGGAGGCCATTGGAGTGCAGTGACCTCATTGTCCAGTGGTGAGATGATTTGAGCTTTGTGACATGGTGCATTATCCTGCTGGAAGGAGCCTTCAGAAGATGGGTACACTGTAGTCAAAAAGGGATGCACATGGTCAGCAACAGTACTCTGGTATGCTGTGGTGTTTAAATATTGCTCAATTGGTACTAAGGGGCCCGAAGTATGCCAAGAAAATATCCCCCAATACCAGAGACGTGCAGTCAGGGGAGGCAGGTAAGGCAGAAATGCCAAAAAAATAAATAAAAAAGTATCGAGCTTCGAGTATCGTAGCTGAAGTCCTACCCCACCACTGGTCAAAATGTGAGGCTCCTGACACTTATGGTTTAGGAGATTCAGTGCTTCTTGTGCAACCTGTCTGAGGCTAGATACAGAGTGGTCAGTTTAAATACAAGCCGACACACTGTGTTTGCAGGAGACTGAGAGGTTGAGCTCACAGTGCCTCTCACTTCTTGTAAGAAGCACTGAGCTTAATGGACAGCTTGGAGCCTTGGACCAATGGTAAAGTACCATTGGTCCCAGCTGTCCAATAAAAATGCTGCAGTGGAGGCTCTCCTCTCACTGCAGTGTCGTAGAAGGGGGCATGTGTCTAAAAGACACATGCTCCCTTCCAGCCCAGCCCTCTTAACTAGTTTATGGGTATAAGATTTACCCATAATCCCATGTTTTTCTCACACAGTTAAGAGGGAGAATGAGAATCTGCTGCCTGCTGAAAAGGTACTGTTTTAATCAAGCTAAATCATATGTTTATATGCTATATGTTATAACATAATAATGTATTATTTATCTATTTACTGTAAAATTACTGGTTTGAATTTATAACTTCAAACTTCAGTAATTTGTCCGTTAAGCAACCTGCTTGAGTACAGTTTTTGAAAATATAGTAAATTACCTTAAAAACAATATATAACAATTATTTGTATATCACTTACTTATGGTAATTAGGCCCCTTACACACTTGTGCAACTTCAAAGTCCCGCAATTTTGCCATGCAATTTCAGGGAATGCCTGTGTAACTCCCATCAAAGTCAGACCAAAGTAGTGCAGGGACTACTTTGAAGTCGTTTAGGCCCCTTTAAGTGTGAAAGGGGCCTAAACCACTTGCCACCCAGGCCAATTCTGACGCTTCTCTCCTACACATAAAAATCATAATTATTTTGCTAGAAAATTACTCAGAACCCCCAAAAATGATATATATTTTTTTTTTATCAGACCCTACCCTAGGGAATAAAATGGCGGTCGTTGCAACTTTTTACATTACATGGCATTTGCAGCAATTTTTCAAACTCGTTTCATGAATATATATATATATATATAATAATAAAAAAACACTAAAGTTATCCCCATTTTTTTTTTTTGTATATAATGAAAGATGATGTTACACCATGTAAATAGATACCTAACATGTCGCACTTTAAAAATTGCGCACATCATGGAATGGCGCCAAACTGTACTTAAAAATTCTTTTAGGGGGTTGCCTACAGCTATACAACTCACATGTACCCATTAGGTGTTTGCGCGTTCAAATCCTGCTAATGGTCAGGCTCAGATAGGGGGCTGTCAGCCCTTTCCTCCTCACTGTGCTGTGCTGTGCTTAGCACTGTCACTTGGGCTCCTCCTCCCGACGCATGTCATCACAGGTCACGTGACTTTCTCATTCCCTTGTATTTATTTTTTATTATTATTTTTTTTTTTAATATTTTTAATTCTCCTATCAGCGCTTTAGTACTCACTTTGCACTTTTTATCCATGGCTTTCATGTTGTTTGCACCAATTTCTGACCCCACCATCTGAATGCCGCAGCTGAAATCCAGACTCATCAGACCAGGCAACATTGTTCCAATCTTGTATTGTCAAATTTTGGTGAGCATGTGCGAATTGTAGCCTCAGTTTCCTGTTCTTAGCTGACAGGAGTGGCACATGTTGTGGTCTTCTGCTGCTGTAGCCCATCTGCTTCAAGGTTTGATGTGTTGTGCATTCAGAGATGCTATTCCGCATACCTTTGTTGTAATGAGTGGTTATTTGAGTTACTGTTGCCTTTCTATCATCTCGAACCAGCCTTGCCAATCACCTCTGACATCAACAAGGCATTTTCCTCCACCCAACTGCCGCTCACTGGATATTTTCTCTTTTCGGACCATTCTTTGTTAACCCGAGAGATGGTTTGTGTGTGAAAATCTCAGTAGATCAGCAGATTTTGAAATACTCGCCAGCCCGTCTGGCACCAACAACCATGTCACGTTCAAAGTCACTTAAATCCTCTTTCATCCCCATTCTAATGCTCTGTTTGAACTTCAGCAAGTCATTTTCACCATGTCTAGATGCCTAAATGTATTGAGTGCCTGCCATGTGATTAGCTGATTAGCAATTTGTATTGCTGATATATATTATGATTAGAAAACCTTTTCCCTAAAACATTCTCCAAATAAAGTTTCTCTGTGTAACGATCTGAGGTGATCTAAGAAAATCTGCTATTTAAATATTTGATAAGCCTGGAAATGTGTAGTTTACCCCGCTGTTACCATTGCTATTCAATATATGGTCTATAAATCCTACTGAATGTGGATTGTTGTGTTCTACTGATAGAACATTTTCTCAGCTGGGAATTAATTTGTTATCTGCAAGAACTGACTAAGTTGAAATGCTGGTGATATTTAAAGTAAAATAATAATGTCTGGGGATCAATTCTCTTTCCTTTTTTTTAAGAACATTTATACGCTTCTAACTGATGTTTTAGATTTATTTTAGATCAAGCAAGTTTATTATTGATTGGGATTTTTTAGGCACGCCAAAAGTGTATATATAAGCAACAGTTAAAATGTTTTAAATATATTATTCCTTGTTAAAACATCACATACAACACATAAAACCCACCAAATAGTTGATGGAAACATTCATATGACACGACTGCTATGCTCGATAGTATGTATATATTCAATTGTGTATGCCCCAATAATATAAAGAAGCCCAAACACATTTCAATTTTCCAACAATCTTCATCAGGAGGACATAGTACAGTGGTTGTATAAATCATACAAGAAACATTACAAATTGAGTGTGTTATCACTAGACATGTGCATTCGTTTTCGTCCGAATGCATTTTCGTCCGAATTTCGGGTATTTTCGTTATCATTTTAACAAACGATAAGGAACGCGCAGAATCCGAAAACCGAAAGATCCGACATAAACAAATGCTTTTATTTTCATTTTCGTTGTTACAACGGTTCGATATAGATAGATTTGACATGACGCTGACAATAGTGATCTGTGTCCATTGAACCTGTGGTCGAATGTGCCTAACCTTAGCTCTGTTAGTTAAAGATCATTCTACATAGAGAGAAAAGATTTGACGTAGAGAAGAGATTTGACGTAGAGAGAAGAGATTTGACGTGGAGAGAAGAGATTTGACGTGGAGGGAAGAGATTTGACGTGGAGGGAAGAGATTTGACGTGGAGGGAAGAGATTTGACGTGGAGGGAAGAGATTTGACGTGGAGGGAAGAGATTTGACGTGGAGATAAGAGATTTGACGTGGAGAGAAAAGATTCGACATTATAGAGACAATAGCAAAAAAGGTCGAATGTGCCTAACCTAACTCTATTAGTCCAAGATTTTTCGACATAGAGAGAAAAGATTTGACTTAAAGATTTGACGAAGCAGTCGGCACGAGCGGACATTTATGGTCAAATGCTCTGCTCATAGGCTATAGAAGAATTCTAATGTCATACAACATTAGAATTCTACTATAGCTTGTAGGCGGAACATTCGACCGGAAATGTACGATTGCGGCGTCGTACAGTTTAACAATCTTCTTAGAACATTCGACAGACACACATAAGCCTTCAATGACAGATTTGACCTTAATTATTTCGGATTTTCGGACAAATGCATTTTTTAATGAAACAAAATAAATAACGAATTTCGGGAGTAACTAAATTTTATTTTTCAGACGAATACTAAATTCCGAAACAAAATATTTCAGTGTGCACATGTCTAGTTATCACTGGAAGGTCCACAAAGTGTATAGCTAGAGTTGTACAGAGGGCACTAAAGACTTCCCCAAATGCAAATTCGAGTAGTGAAAGAAGAGTACTAGAAAATTTTGGAAGAAAAACAAAGTATTTCATGGAGCCAGCCTTCTAAATCATGGTCTGCCGTTCAATTATTGGAGCCTTACTGATTAGCGTGCATGGCAGTATCAATAAAAGGTCTACATCCTGGCAAATGTAAACACATCTATCTTTTATACTCTGCCCCTACCCATTCACACATAAAAAATAACTTATTTTTTCACCTTAGTCTACCATCACATGTCCCTCAATATCACCTCTTACCAGAGTAAAGACCAGTGATCCAGCAATGCAGTTCTAGACCACCACACACAGGTCTTGTTGACACCCCTTGTTATATTTAGGTAAGTGAAATGGGTCTTTTTTCTACTAAACCCAGTGATTAGCTGGGGGGATGGTGGTTAAAGGGTAGTAGTGGAAAGAAGGTTCCCAGAAATCAGATTTAAAGATATTGTCCTGCCATGCCAGATGTACCAGAGGCTCAACAATCATGTTGGCATACAGGGAGACCATCTATGCACTTCTCGGCTTTTTATTAAATAAGCATTAATGATCTGGTTGGCATGTTGCTTAGTTCTTTAAAATACCTTTTTGTCTCGAAGGACTTTCATAATTTCATATTTGAACAGAATTACTTCATTATACGACAGGTTAAAGGTCAAACCATACTCCCAACTTCTCCATGGCAACCTCTGATCTATTAACAGATCTTCCTCCCACCCCAAAGTGGAACGGCACCTCTAATGTATTATTGATAGCATAATTATAAGTTTTATATTAAAATGCACTTTTACATGATGGCGTGATACAATTTAGCTATAGTGTTCTTGTAACCTTTTGAAGGTTAAAGGGACACTTTCATTTCTACTGTGGCCCATTTCCTATTCCACATCATAATCCATCTTGTGACATAAAACAAATATGACTCTTACTATCGCTGCCTCCCATTAACCCCAGGGCACAGAACTTCTAAGTCCTTCGGATTTCTGGCAATATGACGCTTGACAGGAAATTAAGTCATTACGTACCTTGCTAATAAATCATTTATGCATATGTGGGTCTTAACTAGAAAATGTGAATCCTTACAAAGATGTTTAGGTATCAAGATGAGTGATAGCATGGGCCTTATGCTAATTTATCACGCAGAAAAAAATTGAATTATAATAAGAATGTATTTACTGTATATACTCGACTATAAGCCGACCCGAATATAAGCCAAGGCACCTAATTTTACCACAAAAAACTGGGAAAACGTATTGACTTGGGTGAGAAATGCGCAGCTACTGTAAGTGGAAAAGGGGGTCAACAATGCCCATTTGAAGCCTCACTGTGCCCATTTGCATGCCTCACTGTGCCCATTTGCAGCCATAGGTCCCTTGAACTTCAAACTTGGTAGTTAAGGGTTCCTAGATGCCCCCTAGCTGCAGCCGAAATTTGGGGTCTCTGGACCCAAAGGGTCCCGAAATGACATTGCTGCAGATGGACACAGTTGACCGACTTTGGGGCCCTGTATCTCGGGGCCACTTGGTGCTAGGAACACCTGGGTTTGCACACCAAATCTGGGGTTCCTAGCACCAGGTGGCCCCGAGATACGAGGTCCCAAAGTCCCAAAGTTGGGACGGAAAATGTAATTTTTTGCTGCAAAAAAGTGCTTGACTCAAGTATAAGCTAAGGGGGGCACTTTCAGCACAAAAAAATGTGCTGAAAAACTTGGCTTATACTCGAGGGTATACAGAAAGTGATATTTTAAACAAACTTCTGAAAAACTTACTGTAGGGTAGTTAATAATGAACCCAATCCTTCCTCAAACCAGCACAAAAGATAATCCCTATTTTTATCACTCATTGAAATAAAGTATAAAAAACATTTCCTAATTATTATAATATGAAGTTAACCCAATTTTTTGTAACTATTCCACCAACCACTACATATTTTTATTCATTACAAGGAAGCAATGAGGCATGGGTGCCACACAGTGCAGGCCTCTTATGGGTCACCATGGTCAACCTAGACAGGAAACAAATGGGCACATAGCATAACATTTGTTTTTGCATCATATGACCATAATGCCTTGATAATAAGATTATATAGCGTGAATGGGGGAAAGGCCCAAGCTGTAAGGACATGGTAGAAATAAAAACTATGCCTGAACCAGTCCTACAGTTTGGCATTCTCATCCTTTGACTTCATACAAGATGACATTCCCAGGAACCCTGTCATTGCTCCACCAGTCAATAGATTGCTGACACGATATAGCAATCATTCAATTCATCTACATTCTCTTTGGCCTCCAGGCATTATAAAAGCTTTTCCTCTAATAGTAGCATTTCGAAAGGGAGGGCCAATGATTTGAGCCGATTAGACTCATTGTCAGAGGAAACAGCAATGTGTTGACCATTATCTGTGGGTTTATTGATCTTCAATACCCAGTAAGCAGTCAGAGCAGGTTTTACTGCCTAACTACAGTGGAGAAAAATAGGGTCTGGGACCTTGCTATGCTGTCTAGTAAGGGTATCTGGATCAGTTTAACTGAGTAGAACAAATCTTTTGGCATATAAGATAGTTCATATATATGTATTCCAACCTTATATTTAATTATCTGCTCAGAGTTCAGCTTTTAGGAAATATATGCACTGCAACAACTGTGTAGGCAATTAATTAGATATGAATAAACATGCATATCATTACAAGTGAAAGGAAAATAAAAAAAGAAACGATAATGGAAATGTACTGAGTGACAGGTATTACACTTAACGGCATGTTCCTCTAAAATTAGGCGTGATTTCCTTCTCTTGTACCTGTCACGTAAAATTATTTACCATCTCTTTAGCATCCATTTCCATTTGCTTGTATAATTGGATGGCTAGCTTATCTGGGGGCTGAAATAAATAGACAACATCATTTTTCAGATGGAAGTTTTCTGAGAAGGTAATTGAATATCAGAACATATTACCAAGGATCAGCCACCCCAGAAGGAGTAATTGGAATTCTGATGGTAATGACGTTGTGATTTATAAGGCAATATAGGTTGCCTAACCAATTGGCTGGCTTGTTTTTGAAAAATTTTTTATTTTTTTTACATGTTTTGAGAAATCCTGTCTAAAATGGGAAATCTCATGTTGCAGTCAATTTTTGCTTACATGGGACTTCCATGAGTTTTTAACCCCCCTTCAATAATTTTTGACCCTGCAAAGGAATCTCTCACTTATTGCGTGTTTGCATAGTATATTGTCTGTTGAGTTCCAACTCTCACAAAGGCCAGAAGTTTGCTCCAGAAGAAGTTAAAAAACTCTCTTATGCCCCATACATAAGATCGGAAATTCTGCCAGAAAAAGTCAGATGAAAGCTTTTGGTCGGAAATTCCGACCGTGTCTATTAACCGCTTCCCGACCGCCTCCTGTAGATATACGTCAACAGAATGGCACGGGCAGGCAAAAGCACGTACCTGTACGTCCCCTTTAATTTGCCTGCGACCCGCTCGGGAGCTCCGTGACCACGGCCGCGGGACTAGCGGACCCGATCGCCGCTGGTATCCCGCGATCGGGTTACGGAGCTGAAGAACGGGGAGAGGTCTATGTAAACAAACCTCTCCCCGCGCTTCCTACACTGACTGTCAGTGATCGGCGGTTCCCTGTCATCGGGAACGCCGATCAATGACGTCAGACGTACAGCCACGCCCCCCTACTGTAAAAAAAAACACAACACGTCACACTGACTCCTTGCCGCCCCCTAGTGGTTAACCCCCTAACTACAACTGTCATTTACATAGGAATCAGTGCTATTTAAATAGCACTGATTTCTATATAAATGACAAATGTCCCAAAAATGTGTCAAAAATGTCCGATGTGTCCGCCATAATGTCGCAGTCACAATAAAAATCGCTGATCGCCGCCATTACTAATAAAAAAAAAAAATATTAATAAAAATGCTATAAAACTATCCCCTATTTTGTAAATAACTTTTGCGCAAACTAATCAATAATCGCTAATTGCATTTTTTTTTACCAAAAATATGTAGAAGAATACAAAATGTTTTTTTATATATTTTTTGGGGATATTTATTATAGCAAAAAGTAAAAAATATTGCATTTTTTTCAAAATTGTCGCTCTATTTTTGTTTATAGCGCAAAAAATAAAAACCGCAGGGGCGATCAAATACCACCAAAAGAAAGCTCTATTTGTGGGGAAAAAAGGACGCCAATTTTGTTTTGGAGCCACGTCGCATGACCGCGCAATTGTTAGTTAAAGCGACGCAGTGCCGAATTGCAAAAAGGGGCCTGGTCCTTTGGCTGCCAATTGGTCCGGGGCTGAAGTGGTTAAGACTTTTGCTGGCAGAATTCTGCCAGCAAAAGATTGATAGCATGTTCTCTATTTTTCAGTCGGAAAAAGTTCAGATCCGAAATTCTGATTGTCTGTCTGTACAAATTCCGATGTGCAAAATTCCTATGCATGCTGGGAAACAATTTGACGCATGCTTGGAAGCATTGAACTTTAATTCTCTCGGCTCGTCGTAGTGTTGTATGTCACCGCATTCTTGACGGTCGAAAGTTCAGAACTTTTGTGTGACCGTGTGTATGCAAGCCAAGCTTGAGCGGAATTCCGTCGGAAAAACCATCCAAGATTTTTCCGACGGAAAATACGCTTGTGTGTACTAGGCAGCTTAGCTATGTGTGTTTATGGTTCATAGGCAGGACAAATCCTTCCCAACCCCATAAGGCACAATTCCCTGAATCAAAATATTACATTAACATTCTTGATAATTATAGCTTTGGGCACCATTAATTAAGAAAACCAATGGTAGAAGATACTACCATTAGGCCTGATTCACACCAATGCATTTTTAGTGCTTTTTGCATTTTGCAGATTTGCACTACAGTCCATTTAACATGGTTTTCTATGGAACACATTCTGTAGTGCAAATCTGCAAAATGCAAAAAGCACTAAAAATGCCTAGGTGTGAATCCAGCCTTACTGACCTCTACCTAACACAAATGCTATGGGACTGGCTGTTAAAGCCCCTCTCCTACTTGCTGATTGCTCGTTGCTCTTGCATACCCCCTCCCCCACCTTCTCTAACTAATAGCTACTATTGGAAAAAAAAGTGGTTTTGTGATGGTCTAGTCCCAAACCCTCTCTCTGGGTTCTCCATTGGGTGTCCACTTCGCTGTTTATTCATCCAGAAGAGGAACCTCAGCTGTTACATCAGTGTGAGGGGATGGGTGAGATAACATTTGCATCACTGCATTACTAGTTCCTTGTGCACAGAAGCCACACCAGGGAGATGCATGGCAGACTTAGGTGAGTAAAACTTTGATTTTTACAAAAAAAAAACATGGGGAGTTGAGAAGGGGATTGGAGGCAATTCTGATCGGTCATGTGCTGGCACAGGAACAATTTTACCAATCAGTTACTCCCGGCAGCCATAAATACAGAGTGTGAATGGTATTAGTTGAATTTTTTGTGAAAAGGTGAAGTCACACTTCAATGTTTTTAAAAAAATTCTTAAAGTGTATTTAAACCCTTAAACAATTAAAATATATTATTTATTATTTGCTTCTTTTTGATCTGTAAAATATAAAATGTAAAGCATTTTGTTACATCTATTTAGCAAGTGTACAATAACCTATTGATCACGTCAGAATTGTCATGTGTCCAGTGTCAAGTTCTTGTCTAGTCTCTAGGAGGGTAATTATCCCTTCAAATTTCTATATTGGACCATAGAAAAATTACTTCCTACATAATAGAGAATAGAAGAGTGGGAGTGCTACAGTGGAACATCAGTTCTGCTTTAACAGGCAGTAAAAAAAAAAAAATTAAATGAACCCTCACTAACCTTTGTAGATACATGTACTGTGAAGCAATTCATCCTCAAAGATCAAGAGCATAGTATGTGAAGTTCAATTTCTAACAGCTCAAATCACCTGTTGTTTGTTTACATTGGAAGGCAGGCAAGTAGCCAAGTTTATGCTGTCATCATAAATAGGGGGGAGAGCAGTGATTTCAGTGCATCAGTTGCATAATTCGAAAATACATTTCTTCTTAGGAGCACTCCGGGCTGTGTAGGCTGCACATATGATACCACAAATGGTGGCACTTGGATAAAATGTTTCCTTAAACCACCTCTCCCCCCTCAATACGGACAAGGTTTTTATAAGAATCAATATTTGGCCTGTATACCCATTGATATTCTATGCCCTATTGGTATTGATCCCTTCTGCCTTATATTCAGCCTGTGGTTAGCTGATATATGCATTATTTGGGTGGCATTTTTTTATCATCTGTGACGGTATGTTACCCTCTACATAATGAATCTCTTTGCTGTGCTCCTTTTTCTACAATTGGGTGATTGGGATGTGACCGTTTTCCCCTTGCGTGCCCCAGAGCCCGCCCCAGAGGCTTTCCTATGCGCATGTCCGTATTTCTGGGCAAGTGAAACCTGTGTTATCTTGCTGAGTGTCCTGAGAAAGCAAAAGGTGAAATGCGTGGATACACAGACACATAAGGATTTATTCTATTGCCTATTACCTGGAAATTCCATCATATTAACTCAATGTATTATTACCATTGTTGTAAGATGCATCTATGCATGTGTTTTTAAATATGGCACATCGTATATGTACTTTGATTTTTAATTGTTTTGTACAAATAAAAATTGCATGAATGTATAATATCTAGTAGTAACTCATCTGTCTCTAACGTCCGAATGATTACTCCTATTGTCTATAAATTTCTTCTTAGTTCCTACAGAGGTCAGTGAGGTGTAAAATAAAGTGTTTTACTGCTTGTTCAGAAAAAAGACTTTAATAGGCATAGCCTGAGCATGATTCACTTTAACTACTCATTTTCTAATGTACCCCTTGGTCCTTCCTTCCTAAACAAGCTCTGGTTTTCTTGGGATATGGACAGATGGAAATGTTTCATTATTCTCTGTAAAGACCTGTAGAAATATACACATACGTAACTTAAAAATAAATAAATGGCTCCTTAAGAACAAACATTCAAAATGTATATTCACAATTTTTTAGTAGTCTTTACAGAAAATATGTTTTGTTTGTTACTGATTTAGATATGCAGTTGAGATAATAGATACCATTTTAGAGTTTGAAAAGGTTTGTTCTAGTAAATTTTTGTTATTGTGGGTCAGCGTGTCTCCCTAGTGGGCATACATTTATTATAATTTGTTATTTTTTGAGTGTTTGAGCAGTTATAGTGACTCCTGACTGAAGCCTAAACAAGTTATTTGGGTTTTACAAATGCCAGATCCCTGTTTAAATTTTAAATTCAAGGTAACTTGTGAGAGTGTTAATGGAATCCCATTTAAATGGTTCATTTGTTTATGATTGTTGTTCATTTGAAACGATTGTTTATCTTCGTCATGATAAGATGGAGGCACCGAGCCATTTAATGAATTTCTTTGTATTTTAATCAAGTTCTTATAGTTTATATTACAAACCAGTTCTTTTCACTGAGGCTCTAGAAATGGAGAATTAGAGCATTGAAAAAAACAAAATGCTTTTAAAAGCATCACTACTCCAAGTTTTATGTGAAATACTTGTTATATTAAAAAAAAAGCTCTCAGTCAACCAGAATCCAGCTTATTCAAGTGCAAGGGCAGACAATTACAGCATTCATCTGACTGGTTGATAATGAAAATAGATCCTCATATCTTCAACAGTCCTAAAAGTGTATCTAAACCCCAAAACAAACATTTAACCTGGTGGTGCCAAGCACACGCAAATATGCGGCCTCTCGGCGCTGGGCCTTGGTGCCGAACGGCCGCGTATTTGCGTACAATAGCACCAACAGAGCTGTCCCGAGATCACGCCCCGTGCCAGCGGGTGACCAGTGGCTAACGGAAACCTCCTGATCGCTGCTTGCTATCTGGAGATTTCAGGGCTCAGCAGCCCTGATATATCGTGGTTAGCATAAAGCGAGGAGGGTAGAAATTAGCAGGATCAGCCAGGTATTTCAGGTGATACAGAGGGGCAGAATACACAGCACAAGCACCGTGCAGTATAACATGCTTTAAAGGAACAGGATATTTATTTATTTTGTGGTTAACCACTTTAACTGCAGCTCATGACCAACTCTTGTTGCTGCATTCTTATATAATAACAATTGCAGGCCTAACTGATTTCTGCCACACCAATAATCATCATATTAAAGTGACACTAAGGTTTTGGCTTTTTTTTGTTTAAAAATAATAAGCATGTTCTACTTACCTGCTCTGTGCAGTGGTTTTGCACAAAGCAGACAGATCTTCCTCTTCTTGGGTCCCCCACCGGCTCCGCCCAAGCTCCTGGCCCCTCCATCCTGCCCCCTCAGCAAGCAGCTTGCTATGCAGGCACCTGAGGGGAGCCGCTGCTCTGTGTGTCCGTTCACACACAGAGCCGTGGCTTGGCCCCGCCCCTCTCTCCCCTCATTGGCTTACTGACTTTGATTGTAAAAAATCAATTCCCCAGTCTAACAGTGCTTATTAATGATTAGGCTTGCTGCTGCTGTACATTACAAAAGGTCAAACAATGGAAAAAAAAAGGGTATGAATACAACAGCGCTGTCAGGCCTAGATAAATACAAAATACTTTATTGCATTTATTGTATTTATCTAGGCCTGTCAGCGCTGTGGAAGGCGCCCACTGTGTGTCTCAGCCAATACGAAGGGAGAGCACCGGACAGCCGAGTTTTTTTTTTTTTTCAACTTTGCTGGATCAATATTGGGCTCAGGTAAGTAGTAGGGGGGGGGGGCTGCTGCACACAGGAGTTTTTTTTTTCATTGAATACATTAAGATACAAAAAAACTCCTGCCTTTACAACCGCTTTAAGTTAAAACTCTGGTAAAGTCATACATGTTCATTGTTACTACCCTGCTACTAGACCACAGCATAGGGGATTATATGACTTGGAAGACACCAGAGAGGAAACATATGGATTATGGGGAGATTATAAAGATATAGCTAAGTTCCATGCAATAGTGAACTCAGAAAATGGTCTAAATATAGGCCAACACAAATCTAAGATGATCTCTTTCCAATGTGGCCAGTTACAATTGGAACAGGCAATTTGTGTACATGCTCCATAACCTCTTAAGACATACCCTGGCCGACCTAAATCCAACTTTATTAACAAGGTTGGACATCGCTGACCAATTCACATTCTCTACCCCAGAGGCAAACTGTAGCCATAGTAGAATGAACAGAATATATCTCCCTTCTCCATAGACACAAACACCTGCTTTAAATATGCATGTTAATGGTAAGATGTATTTGTTGTCAGATTTTAGGGCACCTCCTAGTTTTCCACTTTTATAGAAAGTAGAATGTGTTTAAACTCTCATCCTTTAATATCTACATCACACAACCAGTGCCAGGAAAGTGTTTAAGTTAACAAATGTATAATTGGCAAAATCAGACTTGGCATGGTTGAAAAGTAAACGGTGTAATTATACATTGGGTAATAGGCGATCAACTGTTTGGTTATTCTAATTAAATATGTGCATAAAACCTAAACATTTTCCAACGTTGCAAATTACTCAAACTGCTTGTTTATAAGTAACCAAGAACATAGATTTGACTCATAGCCCTAATTATGTACTGCTCCTGGTCCTGTGTGCCCTGGTTTATTAAGTGAGTCATGCCTTTTCCCACTTGAACTGGAAACTCTGATATACAAAAGACAATTTAAAAGATTATTGACTTCTGGCAATATAATTAATCACCTATTCCTAATATACATACTGGCACATTTAATGGTAATTATAAGTAATTGCACTTAATCCTAATGCCTTCTAGCTAAGGTATTAAAATGGATGTAGGTGCTGTAAAAGAAAAATAGCACATTAATTCCTAAGCAGTGATAATATCCTTAATTTAGAACAAAAGAATAAACATTTGTTTCATGGATCACTAGAGGAGTTTGTGTACTAAGGGCAATTCCTATTGCTCTGATCTTTACCTCCTTGTGTGGATCTTCTGTGTCGTCCCTGGTAGGCCCTGAATCTTATGCCCTGGGATTTTCCGATGGAAAATGTGTGATAGGACCTTGTTGTCGGAAATTCCGACCGTGTGTAGGCTCCATGAAGATGCAAATTAAGGACTCTGGACGGCCGCACTCCAAGAAAAATTCAAAAGCCTTTATTGGTAAAATATGGAATCACACAAAAATAGGTCACAGCAAAGCAAGAAAATAGCTAATGCATTTCACACTACCAAGAGTGCTTACTCATAGCTTGTGTAGAGTGTGTAGGCTCCATCACACGTTTTCCACAGGAATTTCCATCACACAAAATTTGAGATCTGGTTCTCAAATTTTCTGACAACAAAATCTGTTTGCACAAATTCTGATCGTGTGTACACAATTCCGACGCACAAAGTGCCACGCATGCGTTCTTGACGTTTGGAATTTCCAAACAACTTTGTGTGACCGTGTATATGCAAGACAAGTTTGAGCCAACATCCATCGGCAGAAACAATCTGATGGATTTTGTTGTCGGAAAATCCTATTGTGTGCACAGGGCATTAGAGGTGTTTTAGCTTTTGCAATCTACATGGAATGTTAGAACTTGACCATGCAGTAGCTCCCTAGATTGCTACCTCTATTTTTGCCTCACTTGTAACACCTATAAGGCTAACAAGAATGAGGAAGTAGGTTAAAGCTGAAGATACAGTCAGAGAAGGTCTCAGAGAAGGTCTCAGAAAAGGTCTCAGAGAAGGTCTCAGAAGGTAGCAGGCAAGCACATACGCAGATTCGAGGAAAGTAAACCCACAAACATGAAATGAAAGGTGCCCAACCAGGCCAATAATATTTAGATCGAGAGTGACTGTAAAATAATAATGTGTTTTGTTCCATCATCCATTATGCAAGAGTAGAGGATCCATCAGAATAACCCTAGGTTGACTTCTTTACCTTGTTCAGGTCACATCCGTGTTTGTACACATTTGTTAAATATTATCCAACCCATTTTGATAAATGACTAACAAATACTCAATGACTGTGTAATATATTGTTTCTACATGTTTATAATGGTATTTTTGACCTAGTACAGCTATTCCCTCTTAAGATAAATGCTTACGCTGTGGTAGTCAATCCAATAGTGCATAGATAAAGTGGTGTGTGTAAAAAGGATTTATGAAGGCTGATTCATGAAAACCTGAGATGCTCACATGAGCATATAACTGGATTTATTACTGAAAGTAACCAATCTTATGTCTCTTCCAAGTTTTACAAAACAAAAAAGTAATGCGCAATGAAATTGATTGCTATTGTCTATAGCAATGATATTTTGTCAAATTGTCATTCCTCCAGATCTCATGAACCATGCTTCTTTCCAGTGCTGGATTACCAGATAGGCAGAGTATCCTTCTGTTTCTGTAAACAGAGTCCAGGAACAGGCCAAGGGCCAGGCTAGGAGTTCAGGAAGCAAGATCAAGGCGGGCCGGGTCACAATGAGTAGATCAGATCAAGGAAGCAATGTCAGGGTACACAAGGGAGCTGAGGAGATAATCCAGTGCTATCCTGTGGCTACAGGCTGGCTTAAATGGAGCCACTGGCACCAATGCGCGATGATGGGAACTCGTATGCGCCAATGGAACCCGTCTGCGCCAATGCGCGCCGATGGAACCTGTATGCGTGCCGATGGAACCTGTATGCGCCAATGCGTGCTAATGCGCGCCGGCATGCGCCAATGTGTGCTGATGCACTGTGCATGCTCGTGTGCGACTTGGGATCCTCCGTAGGTGTCCATGAGTGCTCTTGGCGGTGAGCACCGTGACGGCCATGTCACTGACAATAACGTTCTCCAGACCCTTTCACGTCTGTCACATGTGCTCAGGGTTCACCTGCTCTCATCTGTGAAAAGCACAGGGTACCAGTGGCAGACCTGCCAATTCTGGGGTTCAATGGCAAATGGCAATAAAGCTCCCTGGTGTAGGGCAATGATCACAGGGCCCACTAGAGGCCCTCAGGTCACCCTCATGAAGTCTGTTTCTGATTGTTTGGTCAGAGACATTTACACCAGTGGCCTGCTGGAGGTTATTTTGTAGGAGCAGATACCAGTCCTGCTGATGGGTCAAGGACCTTCTAGGGCTGTGTCCAGTTCTCCTTTAGTAACTGCCTGTCTCCTGGAATCTCCTCCATGCTCTTGAGACTGTGCTGGGAGACGCACCAAACCTTCTGGCAATGGCACATATTGATGTGCCATCCTGGAGGAATTGGACTGCCTGTGCAACCAGTAGTGGCACTGACCCTAGCCAAATGCAAAACTAGTGAAAAACAGTCAGAAAAGATGAGTAATAAAAAAAAAAATGTCAGTGGCCTACACCTGTAAAACCATTCCTGTTTTGGAGGTTGTCTCATTGTTGCCCATCTAGTACACCTGTTGTTAATTTCATTAACACCAAAGCAGCTGCAACTGATTAACAACCCCCTCTGCTACTTAACTGACCAGATCAATATCCCTGGAGTTTAATTGACTTAATGCTATACTCTGATTAAAAAGTGTTCCTTTATTTTTTTTGAGCAGTGTATTATTGATTTGATCTTCAAAGAAATTAGCAGTGAAGCTTTCCTAAATTGTTTTCAAAGGGTACAAAAAAATGTACATACCCAATAACAACTTACAGTACATAAACCATAGACATCAGGTTCACATTAGAGTTTGTCTTTTAAAATCTGATCTTCATTCAGCTGTCAGTTTGTATCACATTTTGTGCAAACCTACGGACCTGTAATGTACAGTAGTGATGGTCACCTCCATCTTGTAGCCAGCGTTCACACTACTTAGCTCAATGTTATCCCACAGGGAGCACATGCATGAGAAACCTTCAGAAACTTGCGAGGGGGCCCCAGTTTCGACTGCCTAGGGGCCTCTACAGAGTTTAATCTGTCACTGCTTATTACCTTCTTTTGTCATTTAGCAGCACTGCATCTCTTGTAACTTTATCGAGTCATGTCCCCTACTCCCCCCTACTACTTACCTCCTCTATGGTTTATCAACATTGCATTACTTGCATTACTTCCTTCATCCTTTACTATGTCAGGGGTCTGTTTAGACCCCTGATAACTCACCAAAGCCGACCTCCCCAACAGGGTTAATCAAAATAAAAAAAACGCTGACACCGTCCACTCCCCCCTCCAAAAAAAAAAAAAGAAAGCGTAAAAAAATGAATAACATTTTTTTTTTTTTTTTTTTTTAAATAATGATAAAAAAATAAAAATAAAATTGTAAAAAAAAATAAAAAATTACTGACACAGTCCACGCCTCATCAGTGCCACATATCAGTGCTGCATACTAGTGCCACTGTCACATGACATTTAAAAAAAGTATCCGTAATCGGTATCGGCGAGTACTTGAAAAAAAGTACTCGGTCTTAAGTGGTATCGGTGGAACCCTAGTATACACAAACCAAATCGTTCATTCCCTGGCACTTCTGCCCTCTACTTAAATCCCCAAATAATGGAATGTATTTATAATCAAAATTCCTCCGGAGCCCGTCACCATCTCACTCCTATTCTATGTTTTTTATCGCATGGAATTGACTCTCCTTTCTAAGCAATAACATCACTACTAATGATATACTTCACAGGATAATTTATACATTTATATGACTTGTGAATTATGTATAAAAATAGCACAGATCTCCTCTAGTAGTTGCAGCTACAATTATTTTTCTCCTACATGCCGCTGAATTTTGATTTCCTCTTTGTACATTTCTTTCTAGTTGGGGGAATGATATTTTCGTTCACAGTCCTAGCGTTGTACGGTACTTATCATGATAATGCAGCTTTAGGTAGGAAAAGGAGATTGAGCCTGGCAGAAATTTTTACTTTTCCTTGTCTGAAACTGTTCCCTGAATGTCAATCATGTTTGAACAGCTCTGCTACACTCAGGCATCTTGAAAACAGCACTTATTTCCCAGTGACAGCTCCTTACATCACTTCGTTTTTTTTTTCCTTTGTCCTGCTGGCATTAATATTAGTAAATGAAGTGCCTCCCACCCCTTAGACTACAAGTTAGGCGGAATTTTTCCAGCTGCTAAAATGCAGAGCTGTCACCATTGCCGAAGGTCTAAATTGTACATCTCAGGTGTGATCTCTTCACTTTATGAATGTTGATTGCATATTGAGAACAGAAATGATTGTGGTTTTCAGCAAGTTCGTTCTTGGGCAACCAAGGGATAAGTTAACCACTTCCAGACCTCCGCACGCTTATATACGTCCTAACTTTGAAGAGGGATATCTTTGTTATGGCAGCAGCTAGCTGCCATAATCCTGGTATCCTCTACTTTGGCGGGTGGTCCAGTTTCCAATAACAGTGGTCTCTGCGGTGGATCCACTACAAGATCACTTTTATCGGCGGTGGTAGAGGGGGCCCCCCTCCCGCCGCTCTCCAGTGCCCTCCGCCGCTTTGCGGAGCCATCAGTAGCGGCGGAGACGACCGGATGCTTCTCCTTCCTTGGTATGGAGACGAGTGAGAGGAATAACAGTGGTCTCTGCGGCGGATCCACTACAAGATCACTTTTATCGGCGGTGGTAGAGGGGCCCCCCCTCCCGCCGCTCTCCAGTGCCCTCCGCCACTTTCCGGAGCCATCAGTAGCGGCGGAGACGACCGGATCCTTCGCCTTCCTGGGTATGGAGACGACTGAGGGGAATAACAGTGGTCTCTGCGGCGGATCCACTACAAGATCACTTTTATCGGCGGTGGTAGAGGGGCCCCCCTCCCGCCGCTCTCCAGTGCCCTCCGCTGCTTTCCAGAGCCATCAGTAACCACAACTTACAAAGCCATCCACAACTCTGCCCCGAGCTACATCGCCAATCTTGTCTCCAAACATATCCCAAACCGTCCTCTCCGCTCTTCTCAAGATCTCCTCCTGTCAAGCTCTCTTGTTTCCTCCTCCCATGCTCGTCTCCAGGATTTCTCCAGAGCCTCTCCCATCCTCTGGAACTCGCTGCCTCAACCTGTCCGGCTATCCCCTACTCTTACTACCTTCAGGCGATCCCTGAAAACTCATCTCTTCAGGGAAGCCTATCATATCTCCAACTAATCTTCTACCACCTCCATCAGCTCATTCCCCACAGTTACAATCTTTTGTATCACCTCCCCCACCCTATTAGATTGTAAGCTCTTCTGAGCAGGGCCCTCTTAATCCTCTTGTATTTTATTGTATTATAACTGTATTGTCTCCCTTTTTATATTGTAAAGCGCTGCGTAAACTGTTGGCGCTATATAAATCCTGTAATAAATAAAATAAATAAATAAATCAGTAGCGGCGGAGACGACCGAATCCTTCTCCTTCCTGGGTATGGAGACAAGTGAGGGAAGATGGCCCCCACCCGTCTCTATACCATTGCAGGGCGGAATCGACGTCAAAACGTCACTTCCGCCCATAGCTCTTAAAGCTAAGCTTTTTTTAAAAAAAATAAAAATAAAAAAAAATCAAATGACATTTTTTTTTGCAATTTAGGGTAAATATGAGATCTGAGGTCTTTTTGACCCCAGATCTCATATTTAAGAGGTCCTGTCATGCTTATTTTTCCATTACATTCCTTGTAATAGGAATAAAAGTGACACAGTTTTTTTAAAAAAGAACAGTGTAAAAATAAAAAATAAAAGGTAAAATAAATAAGAAAAAAAATAAACATTTTTAAACGCGGCCTGTCCCGCCGAGCTCGCGTGAAGAAGCAAATGCATACGTGAGTAGCGCCCGCATATGAAAATGGTGTTACACATGTGAGATATTGCCGTGATCGGTAGAGTGAGAGCAATAATTCTATCACTATACCTCCTATGTAACTCAAAACATGCAACATTTAGAATTTTTTAAACAACGCCTATGGAGATTTTTAAGGTTAAAAGTTTGCCGCCATTTCACGAGCAGGGGCAATTTTGAAGCGTGACATGTTGAGTATCAATTTACTCAGCGTAACATTATCTTTCACAATATAAAAAACTTCGGCTAACTTTACTGTTGTCTTATTTTTTAATTCAAAAAAGTGTATTTTTTCTAAAAAAAAGGACGCTTGTAAGAACGTGCGCAAATAAGGTATGACAGAAAGTATTGCAACAACCGCCATTTTATTCTCTAGGGTGTTAGAAAAAACAATGTATAATGTTTGGGGGTTCCAAGTAATTTTCGAGCAAAAAAAAAAAAAACAGTTTTTAACTTGTAAACAACAAATCTCAGAAAGAGGCTCGGTCCTTAAGTGGTTAAAAAAGAACAATTTAGTTTCAAACTGGTATTTCAGCTGTAACTAAAATATTAAACTCCGATCCTACAATAAAAAAAAAAAAATAGTGGAATTTATAAACCAAGTATTTTTACAGATATTAATTTATTCTTCAACAATTAAAGTATGCATATATTAAAAGGAAACTCTACCTTTTTATACCTTGTAGTAGCCACATTCAACTGGACTTGATTTATAAAGTTGGAGATGTTTTGTTATTCAAGTAGCCTCCTTGCTACTAATTAAGTGTCGGGAGCATACTCCAGCATTTATAGCCTTAGGGGTAACTCATTCAACTTAAAGTGATATTAAAGTCTCTTGTTTTTTATAACAGACATGTTATACTTAGCTGCTCTGTGTTATGGTTTTGCACAGAGCTGCCCCGATTCTCCTCTTTTGGGGTCCCCTGCCACAACTCCTGGCTCCTCTTGACTTCGAGTAACCCCCCAGCAAGCCGCTTGCCCCCAAACTGCACTGTGTGCGTCTATTGATACACACAGTACGGCTCAATCTCGCTCCCCCCCCACTCCCTCATTACTGGATTTGACTGACCACAGCCAATGGCTCCTGCTGCTTCAACTGAGTCCAATTAGGAGGGAATGAAAGCAGCACTGCTGCTCTCGTGCACAGTACTGGACCAAGATCAGGCTCAGATAAGTACTTGGGGGGGGGGGGGGAGGAGGAGCTGCACCTAAAGGGTTTATTATCTTAATGCATAAAAGTATTATTCTCCACAATTTTTTTATTGTGCATTAAAAAAATCTAATTAGACATGCTATCTGCCAATAGAACTTAACCAAAAAGTGCATTCTGTGCATCCAAAAATATAGAAAATATACCAAAGCAAATCATTATTCAACCAAAAAAATAATGTCAAAGCAATAACACGTTATCTCCTCCGATTTCACAACATGGCTGGTTGACGAACGGCCATTCAGAAACGAACTGAAAAGTGCGAAATTAAAAGTTGCTTAATGATAAGTGCGAATCAACATTCGCCAAACTTCTACTAACACAAAATTAGCAGGAGGAGCCCAAACGGTGGCACTAAAGAGCTGAAAAACAACATAGTACTTCACTACGTTCGTAATTGTTGGCCAACAATTGTGTGACCATGTGTATGCAAGACAAGTTTGGGCCAAAGCCCTTTGGACAAAATTCCACGGTTTTGTTGGCCAACAATCCGATCGTGTGTACGAGGCGTTACAGTCAGATTCTGAAAAACAGGCTTGTTGGAAACATTTTCTCAATCGGCGTCTGCAATCAGTGATCAGCATATTCTGATAGAGGAGAGTCCCCGCTATCAAAATATATTGTCAGCTGGGAGGAGTCCACCATCCACCTTGATTGTGTGAATGAAGGAATTTTTTATAAACATACCCCCAATTAATCACATTTGTGTTTATGTACCCTAGCAGTAAATTAAATTGAGAGTTTGATTTCCTGAAAATCCCCTGAAAACAGGAGATATCAGCAAAAATTTGCTATTTTGCGTTCTTTGCATTCGTAGGCAGTAGGAAATTCAAAATTAACATGGTATTAGGTTTATTATTTTTTTTTTTTTTTTTTACAGTGCAATGGGCTTTAAAAGGAGTTACAAAAACTCCTTTTATCTATTCTGGACCTATTCTTATGCCACAAAATAATCCCCCATGATTCTTAATATTTAAACGACCGAATCCTTCTCCTTCCTGGGTATGGAGACAAGTGAGGGGAAGATGGCCCCCACCCGTCTCCATACCATTGCAGGGCGGAAGCAACGTCAAAACGTCACTTCCACCCATAGCTCTTAAAGCTAAGCTTTTTTAAAAAAAAAAAAAAATCAAATGACATTTTTTTTATTTTTTTTTGCATTTTAGGGTAAATATGAGATCTGAGGTCTTTATGACCCCAGATCTCCTATTTAAGAGGTCCTGTCATGCTTTTTTTTCTATTACGTTCCTTGAATTAGGAATAAAAGTGACACCGTTTTTTTTTTTTTTTAAAAAGAACAGTGTAAAAATAAAATATAAAAGGTAAAATAAATAAGAAAAAAAATAAACATTTTTAAACGCGGCCTGTCCCTGTCAAAATAATCCCCCATGATTCTTAATATTTAAAAAAAACATACCGGTAATGAAAAAAAAAATTATCAAAAAAGGTATATAAAAATATAAAGCAATGATACAGAAATAACAATTGCAAAATGATAAAAAAAATACGAATAACACAAAAAAAAAAAAAAAAAATCTAAGCTAAAAGCAAAAAGAAAACAAAAAAAGAAGGAAAAATTTAGTTTTTAAGTAGAATTTCATCTAAAGCTGCTTGGTTAATGAATTGGAGAGTTTTGTTTTATTTTGCTTTTTGGTTAAATTTAATCAACTGCAAAATTGTTAATATTATGGTAAAATGTATTTGACTGAAATCACTCAATTCTAATGAACAGAGAAATGCATCTGTTTTTTTTTTACTGCCTTTGAGTTTGTTTGTTTTTTAGACTTTTTGGATGGCAGATTCCATACTTATGCAGCAAACTTGCTTTTTATTATTAGCATTGTGAATTCCTTTAATGAAATTGTGTTTAGTCCTTAGTGATTTGATCTCTCTTGCATTTGTATTTCCTCTTAGTACCAAGGTAAGTTAATGATTTAGAAGATATTCACAGGTGGAAATACCAGGGGAACGTTGCGTGAATACATTGTGCATATATATGGTTGATTTATTCACACCTTCATCGTTAGAGCCTATAAATTTCTATGGCGGGGACATGTTTCAATTCATGACAAACAGTGGCAGCTGTTAATCAAATCTCTTCATTAATACAGGCCTGGCTTGGTCACACAGGGAACCGTGCTCCCCCTTTACTTATTCTACCTGTGTTTCTTATTTAATGAACTAGTTATGCTAAGAATAAAAGAGGAAATCATTAGGTCTCTTTGGATTATCTCATACACCACTCTGCCCTCAGGTCCCAGAAGAGGATAATTAAGATGTATTGTGAGTTATAGGAGAGTTTCTTTTGGCCAAACTCCATACGCATTAATATTCAACTTGTGGTGGAGCATATTGGAATAGGATTTGTGGCGGTAATAGGTTAGACAGTAATGTTATGTATATAAATACAATCTTTGCATTATTTATGGCATCTGGTTTTTACATAGGGAATAAACTTTGAAAAGTACAGCCTTGTTTACCCTATTTTCATGCCTAAATTTAAAGCGTTCGTCTACTAAAAATACATTTTACGCTGAATATTTGTGGGTTCAGCCACCCAGTGGCTCCTCCATCTATTTTTTCTAGTACATCATTTGTATTATAAAATAAAATAAAGATAATAGACATGTGCAATTCGTTTCGTTTTTTTTCGTATTACGTTTTTTTCCGTTATTTTCGTTCGTTCGTTTTCGTACGAATGAACGAATCGTTCGAATCAAAATAATGAATCGTTCAAATCGTACAAATCATTCGAATCAAACGAATCTGAAAAACAACGAAAATCCGAAAAAAATAATTAGAAACAACGAATGTACTAATGAAGAAATCCGAAAAACTAAAACGAACGAAAAAATTCGTACATTCGTAACTTTTTTTTTGTTGAATTGGTAATTTTCCGTGTCCCTTACAATGGTGCTGCTTAACGTGCTTCGAATGGATTGAACAAAAAAATTTGTACATTCGTAACTTTTTTTTCGATTCGTAACTTTTTTTTTTTTTTTGATTCGTAATGAATGGATTGAACAAAAAAAATCGTACATTCGTAACTTTTTTTTCGATTCGTAACTTTTTTTTCCGATTCATAAATGATTAAAATGTAATAATAGCATACACATTACATAAAATTAGAATGTTACGAATCTACGAATGTTACAAATGTTCCGAATGTACGAATAAATACGAATGCGTCCGAAAATTAAACTAACGAAAAACGAATCAACGAAAAAATAACTCTTACGAATGTACGAATCGTTACGAATACGAACACCGACGACTTACGAATGTACGAATCGTTACGAATCAACGGAAACAAAATGAAAATAAACAATTTTTTTTGTTGTGCACATGTCTAAAAGATAATGTATATTCTCTTGTATTGGTTTTATAGGGTGGGTGTGGCTAGAACGTTATGACACAGGGTCCCATCTAAAACATCTATTTTGGGTGAAATGATAATTAACCACTTACAGACCGGAATATTTCCCGCCTTAATGACCAGGCAATTTTTGGCGATACGGCACTGCATTGCTTTAACTGACACTTTTGGTAGAGCGTCGCGGTCCTGCAAAGCTCTACCAAAACAAAATTGACATTCTTTTTTTTCCCCCACAAATAGAGCTTTCTTTAGGTGGTATTTGATCACCTCTGCGGATTTTATTTTTTGCGCCATAAACAAAAAAACCCAGACAATTAAAAAAAAAGACAATATTTTTTACTTTTTGCTATAATATCCCAAAAAAATAAAACAATTCTTCATCAGTTTAGGCCAATATGTATTCTTCTACAAATTTTTGGTAAATAATTGCAATAAGCGTATATGGATTGGTTTGCGCAAAAGTTATAGCGTCTACAAAATAGGGGATAGATTTATGGCATTTCTATTTATTTTTATTTTTTTTACTAGTAATTGCGGTGAGCTGCGATTTTTAGCGGGACTGCAACATTGTGGCGGACACTTTTTTGGGATCAGTGACATTTATACAGCGATCAGTGCTATAAAAATGTACTGATTACTGTGTAAATATCACTGGCAGGGAAGGGGTTAACACTAGGGGGCGATCAAGGGGTTAAATGTGTTCCCTGGGAGGTGTTTCTAACTGTGGGGGGATGGGACTGACTGAAGGAGGAGAGAGATCGCTGTTCGTAATCACTAGGAACAGCAGATCTCTATCTCCTCCCCTGTCAGAACGGAAATCTGTTTATTTAGGCCCCTTTCACACTGGGGCGTTTTTTAGGCTGTACAGCGCTAAAAAATAGCGCCTGTATACCGCCTGAAAAAATCCGGCCCCATTCACTCCAGTGTGAAAGTCGGCGGCCTTTCACACTGGAGCGGTGCGCTAGCAGGACGGTCAAAAAAGTCCTGCTAGCAGCATCTCCTTCCCATTGATTAGAATGGGACACAGCGGTGAAACCGCGGCAATACCGTCGCAAAGCGCCACTACGGCGGCACTCTGCGGGGGGTCTTTAACCCTTTTTCGGCCGCTCGCGGGGGGTAAAACCGCACCGCGAGCGGCTGAAAACCGCAGCTAAAACGACAGTAAAGCAGCGCTAAATATAGCGCTGCTTTACCGTCACCGCGGCTCCCCGCCCCAGTGTGAAAGGGGCCTTACATTGAGAGATCTCTTTTCTGGCTCTCTTTCCCACGATCGTGGGTGGCCGGGGAACATTGCGGCTGCTGTCCACGCACACCGGGTCCCCCGCCCTGCAGTGGGCGTGCCTGCTATATCTCTTAAAGGAGCCGATGTACACCTACATCGATTTGTGAGAACGAGCTGACCTGCCGCAGTATAATGATGGCAGCTGGTCGGCAAGTGGTTAAAGCAATGGTAAACTATACCACTTTTTTTTTTGTAAATGGGGCTCCTGCAGTGTTATGCCATAACTGCATGCTAAAACATTACATCAGACATTAAAGGGTGATACTTCGGTGCTACCTTGGTAATAAAAGTATAGGGGTGGTGATTAAATACAATACTATGTGCTAAGTTATTCAAGTGCTGCTGCTACCATCAATGTATGTTACCACACAGGTGAATTCAAGAACAAAACTGTGTGTTAGATGCTGTGCTGCTGAAAAATGTATCAGTATTCGAATAGCATAAATAAAATCAAAATTAATACGTGAACATTTTGATATTCCCCCTGATATATGAGCTCGGCATCTGGGCAGAATGAATCCAGACCTTAAAGGCACAGAACCCCCAGTATTGGAACCCATAGGAGGTCCCAACAAAGAGACCCTTATCCCGCGTACACATGAGCACACATTCCGACAACAAAAAACATGTTTTTTTTCTGATGGATGTTGGCTCAAACTTGTCTTGCATACACACGGTCACACAAATCTTGTAGGAAATTCCGATTGCCAAGAACGCGGTGACGTTCAACACGTACGACGAGCTGAAAAAAATGAAGTTTAACAGCCAGTTCGGCTCTTCTGCTTAATTCCATGCATGCATGAAACTTTGTGCGTCGGAATTGTGTACACACGATCAGAAATTACGACAACGGATTTTGTTGTCGGAAAATTTGAGATTCAGATCTCAAATTTTGTTTGTCGTAAATTCCAACAGAAAATGTCCAATGGAGCCTACACACGGTCGGAATTTCCGACAACAAGCTCCCATCGAACATTTCCCGTTGGAAAATCTGACTGTGTGTAGAGGTTAAGAGGAGGAGACCACCAACATTATCTAGGAGGATAATCGGAGCTTGGCTTTGGTTGGTTGGAATGTCTGAATTTCCAAAAGATGTCTATGATGTAAAATTATTAGTGACAAGCAGAGAGTAGAACTTCGCTCCTAAAGCGCCCCTTCCCATTGAAAACAATGGGGCAGCGCAGCGCTGCAAACCCGCCCGCCCCAGTGTGAAAGTAGCCTAATGGTTTTAGCTTGTAATAGGAAACAGCACTTTTCTCAGACACAATCCTGCTGTGTTTTGTTGTCGGGGTTACAGCAATTGTTACCCCAACACTACATATTCCTGATATGTGCCTGCTGTACCATTTACTTGTATGAAAATGTCTCTTGTTATCTTTGTATTGCTTTATTTATGTGAAATCCCTGGTGTTTCTGCCAGTCCTTCTGCTTTCCTATTACCTACTGACACTATTACATACGGTAAGTGATTACTTATAAAAAAAAGGCAAAATGGTATATATATTTTTTTTTTTATATCTATACAAACATGTTTTGCCTTTTATTTGTATATTAAACTGAATGGGTTGCTTTACAAGGTGATCCCTTTAAGCAATTGGGGCACGTGCCCTACACCTATTTGTGGGCTTGGCAAGTTTTGCTGTGGACTAACCCAACACCAACTCCATCTCCCCTAGTCATCCTCTATACGCATTATGTTGCAATAAAGTTGAAAGATAGAGGATGGACAGTAGCAATTATAGAACATATCAATTCAGTGTTTTAGGAAAGAAGTATCTCAGACATCGCAAATAAAACAACCTGAATCATGCAATGGAAAATGATGACAAATTAAATAAAAATTTTAAAAATTGGTCGCTATGAGCTATCCAGGGCATTTTTCACCCGCAGTTTTTACAAGTAATGTCCAATGTGGAGATGTTGCCACCCTTACCTATTCTTCTACATAATGGGGGAATCCTTGCATGAATCCTCACTCCAAAGTAAACTTTACATCCTCTTCTGCCCCTACTGAAATACATAGAGGGTTGATTTACTAACCACTTCAGCCCCGGAAGGATTTGCGCCCTTCCTGACCAGGCCATTTTTTACGATACGGCACTGCATTACTTTAGCTGATGATTAGGTGGTCATGTGACACTGTACCCAAATAAAAAAAAATGTTCCCACAAATAGAGCTTTCTTTTGGTGGTAATTGAGCACCTCTACGTTTTTTATTTTTTGCACTCAAAACAAAAAAAGCAACCATTTTGAAAAACAAAAACAAACAATATTTTTTATTTTCTGCTATAAAACACACCCAATAAATTTTTTTTCAAAAATCAAATTTGTTCATCAATTTGGGCCAATTTGTATTCTGCTACCTATTTTTGGTCCATAAAACAATATGCGTATATTGATTGGTTTGCGCTAAATTTCTAGCGTCTACAAAAATAGGGCATAGATTTATGGCATTTTTATTATTTATTTTTTTTTTTTACTAGTAATGGTGGTGATCAGCGATTTTTTAGCGGGACTTGGACATTGCGGTGGACAGATCGACACCTACAGTAACTGACATTTTTGACACTTTTTTTTAGGAACCAATGATATTATTACATTGAAATATGCACTGACATTGTTTTAATGTTTGTTTTAATTTAATGTGTGTTTTAATGTGTGTTTTAACACTGGCAGGGAAGGGGTTAACAGGGCTGATCAATGGGTTAAATGTGTTCCCTCAGAAAGACAGGATCTGAGGGGTTAATTTACTAAAAGTGGAGAGTGCAAAATCTGGTGCACCTCTTCATAGAAACCAATCAGCTGCCAGGTTTTCTTGTTAAAGCTTAACTGAACAAGATGAAGTTGGAAGCTAATTGGCTACCATGCACAGCGGCATAAGATTTTGCACGCTCCACTTTTAGTAAATAAACCTCTGTGTGTCATCCCCTGACAGAACGGAGATCTGCTTTGTTTACTTTGGCAGATCCCCGTTATGTCTCTGCTGGGAATGATTGCGGGCAGCAGGCGGACATCGAGTCCACCGGACTCACTGATTGGCCCCCCTGCTGGCCAATCGGCGGCATGCATGCACCCATATATCGCTGTGTACGAGCCAGACAAACACCTATGGCAATTTGCACAACCGAGCCAAAGGCAGATGGTCGGCAAGCGTCTAAAAGTGTTGTTCACTTCGCAAAGCAATGGTTGGTAAATACAATGAATAACCAATCGCATATGAGGAAGTGAAAAAGGCCAGCAAACATATACTTTGTAGCGGTATGCCATTACAATGGACATACCACTGCTTTTAAAAAGAGAAAACCAGACAGATACTGCACATTTATAAAGTTCAGTGATGTGCCCAAGAGATGTACTTAGTGCATCTTCGGGATTCTGAAGCATGCAGAGCATTACTGAATAAATGGAAGGAATGTCAACTTCTATACTGTATTGGACATCTTTGCCTGAATCTCTGTAACCTAGCAAAGTTATATCAAAGTGCTCACTGCAATGTATCCAATGTATGAATCTTCATTACACGCAAAGAATGCAAGTGTAAATAAATAAATGGAATGTATAGAAAAAGCAGAGATCGCTCCCTGGTGTACCGCAGGCTCAACGCCATGGCCCACATTTTGTGACTGGGCCAAGAAAGCAGGCTAAGGCCCCTTTCGCACTTGTGCAACTTCAAAGTCGCGCGATGTTACCGCAATTTTGGGGCCGCGATTTTGCCGCAATTTCAGAGAATGCCTGTGTAAGTGGCATTAAAATCGGACCAAAGTAGTGCAGGGACTACTTTGAAGTGGGAACGACTTGAAGTCGTACTAATATGAATGGCTGTCATTGGAAATCATGGGGAACGACTTGTCATGCTACTTTGCAGTCCCAAATCGTGGGACAATTCGTATAAGTGTGAAAGGGGCCTAAGGTGCAGTTTATGGCCCATTTGTAAACTGTTCATTAAGGACACTGCAGGCTCAACACCATGACCCGCATTTTGTGAATAGGCTGAATAGCAGGCTGACGTGCAGTTTACGACCTATTTATAGACATCTAATTATGGGATACCGCAGACTTAACACCATGACCTGCGTTTAGTAAATGGGTCAAAAAAGCAGGCTGAGGTGCAGCTTGTGACCCATTTATAAACTGCTTGCCATGGAACACCATAGGCTTAACATCATGGCCTGCATTTTATGAATGGGTTCTAAAACGCAGGCCAAGGTGTGGGTAACCACGATAACCACTCTACATTATAAATGAGACCTTTAACCCGGCCAAATATGATTCAAATTTCAGCTGAAACCGGGAGAGGTTCAAGCCGTTAATAGGCAGGCTAAATGTGCCATGTTAATCAATTAACTTGGGTACAACCAGCCTGCTGGATTCTCTTGTGATTATAACTGTCTTCTCCCAACGGAGACAGCTGCCCCCACCCCCCTGCTGGGAACAAACAATTTCTCGGCAGGAGGGATTCCCCTATCAGCACTGTCTGTGTTGATGGGGCAATTGTGCAAATTTCTTTCCTGCAACCCATGGTTGCAGGAAAGAAAATTGTACTGTGTATAGCCTGCCTTAGTGAATAGTTTCTTCTCCTTTAGTAAAGTCTCAATGAGCAGCTCCTTCTAAAAGTTTTGCACACATGTCCAAAGTTTTGGAGAAGCTGCTGCAACATAAAATTTAAGCCTCATACACACGATCAGATTTTCCAAGGGGAAATGTGTGATGTCAGGCTGTTGGCGGGAAATCCGACCGTGTGAATGCTCCATCGGACAATTGTTGGCCAACTTTCCGTGGATAAATGTTGGATCGCAGGTTTTAAAATTGTCCACAAACAAATGTCTGTTGTCCGATTTTCTGTGCGTGTGTCCGTCGGACAAAAGTCCAAAATACAAGCACGCATGCTCGGAAGCAAGGACGAGCCAGAAGTGGTCGGTCTTGTAAACTAGCGTTCGTAATGGAGAATTAACATTCGTGATGTGGCAAATTAGGAAATCTCGAAATGCAGCGCACAATTCTCTTCTTCTTTAATGCGATAATAATGAAGCTGCTTTGAGATACTGATGGAGTTATTGCATATTCATTTCTCAAGGCTTTTTTTTTCTAGTGATAACAAGAATAATATTATTATGCTTTTTTTTATTTATTTTTTGGGGCAAGTTACCACAACACCATTATCCTGTAGTTTTTAATCTCAAAGTAACAACTATGTTGGTGTCCCTTGTCAATTTTACATTGTATTTTTTTTAAATGTAACTGCCGACTCCCAAACTGTCATTTGAAGTAAAACACATAGCCAAGTATTATAATACACAATTTTTTTATTGTGCATTAAAAAAAAAAAAAAAAAAAAAAAATTAGACATGCTATCTGCCAATAGAACTTAACCGAAAAAGTGCATTCTATGCATCCAAAAATATAGAAAATATACCAAATCAAATCATCATTATTCAACCAAAAAAATTATGTCAAAGCAATAACTCCAAGACCAATAATAAATAACACGTTATCTCCTCTGAATGAATGAATGAATGAATGAATGACTTGTATAGCGCTACCTATGCGAACTGAATCGCCTCAGGGCGCTTTTTGCCACTGGTGTTCATCCGTGGTATAGCGCGGTCCTTGCCCTGTGGGGTCCCGACACGCTTACAAACACATACACATACAACATACACATATTTGGCCAATTTTATCGACAGGACCTAATTAACCTACCAGCATGTCTTTGGAGTGTGGGAGGAAACCGGAGTGCCCGGAGGAAACCCACGCAGGCACAGGGAGAACATGCAAACTCCAGGCAGAAGGTGTCATGGTCGGGATTTGAACCAGCGACCCTATTACTGCTAGGTGAAAGTGCTAACCACTACACCACTGTGCTGCTCTGAATCCGCAACATGTCTGGTTGACGAACGGCCGTTCAGAAACGAACTGAATAGCGTGAAATGAAAAGTGCAAAGTGAAAAGTGCGAATCAACACTCACCAAATTTCGACTAACACAAAATTAGCAGAAGGAGCCCAAAGGGTGGCGCTAAAGAGCTAAAAAAACAATGTAGTACATCACTACGTTCGTAATTGTTGGAAAAACAATTGTGTGGCCTCGTGTATGCAAGACAAGTTTGGGCCAACGCCCTTCGGACAAAATTCCACGGTTTTGTTGGCCAACAATCCGATCGTGTGTACGAGACTTTAGAAAAGAGAAGTCTTAAACACACCCAACCAGACATAATGTTAAGTTACTGGTCATTTTTAAGTCTTTTAATTATATTTTACAGTTTACATGCTTAACTCCTGTTGCTGGTATTATTGTCTGGCATAAAAAGTAAAACAATCTTTTTCTTTTTTTTCTGTGACATGTGAATGCCTACAGCACTTATTGCCAAAGGTCCTTGTTACCCGCTATGCTCTTTCCCTGTAGGGGCACTTCCACAAGCGAGCGTTTAGTCACAGCGGTGACATTTTCTCCCGCTTCGTGCCTTTTTTCCACCAAATTAATTTTATAGCTGAAAGTGAACTATAGGCCAGGCGCATATAACCTTTTTTTTTTTTTTCCAAGGATGGATCATTTTCCCAGTAAATGTAACCTGTTTAATTTCATAAACTAATTTTTAAAATAGACCAGAAGACTATCTACGAATGACTTACTCTTTCTTAGTATATCTTGATATTTTGCCAGTGCAGAACGTGCTATTTTTACCTATTAATAGGATATTACTTTTCTCACTTCCAATTGTATTAGCTCGCCCAGGCTGAACAGACTCTGGATGACTGTGTAACATCCTCAGGGAAAGGTCACCTTTTACAAGGAGCTAAATTTACACCTAAAAAAATGTTTTTTTTTTTTTTTTTCAAGAACTCCATTCAATTTAGCAAATTTAATGCTTGTTCAGCAAGGCCAACAAATACGGTTTGATGCATTCGAAGAATATTTAGCTTTTTTCCTAGTTTTTCTATTTTCTGCTGAATTGGAGCCAAGATAAAAGATGTTTCAGGGACAAAGATAAATACATGTCGTTCTTTGGGTTATATGGGTTTCAATAGGCGACAGGTTTGGGGAGGGTTGGAGAAACCCTATAACCTCTTCACACAAACGCAAACAAATTAAACAAATGCAATGTCTGACTTTTTTCATTTTCCCAAAAGTAATTTGTTTGGCTGTCACTATGACTAGGTTATCCCTAGTAACCCTAGTGAAATTTGGGAAAGTTAATTTTCCTAAATTTGCCGCAAAAATAAAAAAAAAATTGATAAAATGCATCAGGTCAATAGGGAAGGCTCATTACGTGCCATTATTAAGCTTATGATCTACCTGCACCCCCAGATCCTTCTCCACCAATTCTTTTAGGGTCTGTGGGGGAATGCCACCTCCTCCAGGTGTTTTCATCACCTTTGTCTAAATATTTCTGAAACCATATCACTTTTGATCCATTTATGATCATTTGGGGCTGTGTCAATACCATCCCCATTATGGACATAAGCTCTCCTGTGCTCCTTTGTATACACAAAGCTGAAGAAGGTATTTAATAAATGTGCCTTCTCTTTGTCCGCAGTCACCCACTCTAACATTATACTTTTGTCAGAATACCGTATCCTTTGTAGTAGTATTCCTTTCCAGGCTAGAAGTTTGAACGGTCTTTAAGCAAAAAAAACGATTAAAGTGAAATAGAACAGGAGAAGTATATAGGGTCATAGCAGAATTATCATCTGTGATAGCGGAGTGGACTGAATAGAATAATAATCCCGGCAGAGAAACAATACACGAATAAAAGGAAAATGTCTTACACGGGTAATCACTTATAGCTCAGGGGGTCTTAAAAGCCACATAACAGTCACAGCTCAGTTGGATGGATGGCACCCTTGCTCAGATGTTTCAAAGTCAGGCAGATGGCATGCAACAAAACCAGTCACAGCAGATTAGATTGTAATATTTTCTCACTAGTGATGTGTGTGTGGGTGTATGTGTGTGTGTTTGCGTGTGTGTATATATACAGTTGTGCTCATAAGTTTACATACCCTGGCAGAATTAATAATGTCTTGGCCATTTTTCAGAGAATATGATTAAACAAAACCTTTTCTTTCACTCATGGTTGGTGTTTGGCTGAAGCCATTTATTATCAATCAACTGTGTTTACTCTTTTTAAATCATAATCGCAACAGAAACTACCCAAATTACCCTGATCAAAAGTTTACACACCTCAGTTCTTAATACCGTGTATTGCCCCCTTTAACATCAATGACAGCTTGAAGTCTTTTGTGCTATTTGTGGATGAGGCTCTTTATCTTCTCAGATGGTAAAGCTGCCCTTTCCTCTTGGCAAAAAGCCTCCAGTTCCTGTAAATTCTTGGGCTATCTTACATGAACTGCACGTTTGAGATCTCCCCAGAGTGGCTCAATGATATTGAGGTCAGGAGACTAAGATGGCCACTCCAGAACCTTCGCTTTATTCTGCTGTAGCCAATGACAGATCAACTTGACCTTGTGTTTTGGATCATTGTCATGTTGGAATGTCCAAGTACATCCCATGCGCAGCTTCCTGGCTGATGAATGCAAATCTTGACCAAATTTATTGTGCCTTTGTAGCTCACACATCCCCAAAACATCAGCGATCCACCTCTGTGTTTCACACTAGGAATGGTGTACCATTCATCATAGGCCTTGTTGACTCCTCTCCAAATGTAGCATAAGTTTGACTCGAACATCAAGTGTTCGCCTGTACGCTAAATACCAAACATTATAAGGCGTTCGCTGGAAATTTGAGGGCCCGCGGAATGCACCATAATGAACTGTGAGACGGTCAATGAACTGCAAGATCTGTTGATGGGCTGTTAATGGGGACAAGGGCCTCATCCCCACAACCCTTGCCCGGTGGTTGTGGGAGTCTGTGGGCGGGCGGCTTATCGGAATTGGGACGTCCCCTTTAACAAGGGGGCCCACAGATCCTGCCCCCCATGTGAATGGGTATCAGGTACATTGTACCCCTACACATTCACCAAAAAAAGTGTCAAAATGGTAGAATTTACTGTAGACAATTTGGTCCTTTATTAAAAAAATAAAGTGTCTCGCGATATTCATTCATCTTTGATTACATTGTCCGACGGACTGAGAGAAAAAAAAAACTGAAAAAACTCTGCCTCCATGGGTGGCTCCCGCTGACTGTAGGCCTTCTACATTGACAGCTGTTATATAGCTGAGGGCAGGGCCACCCGGTGACGTAAGTGG
Source organism: Lithobates sylvaticus (assembly GCA_028564925.1). Lineage (NCBI taxonomy): Eukaryota > Metazoa > Chordata > Amphibia > Anura > Ranidae > Lithobates > Lithobates sylvaticus. Next base: position 36,917,241 of record CM053031.1, read on the forward strand.
GTGACCCCACCCCCCTCTGACGTGACATGACATTCAGGTGGGGGGGGTGCTCTCTCTTCTCCCCCCGTTTTCCTGCGACCTGCCAGGTTGCATGCTCAGATAAGGGTCTGGTATGGATTTTGGGGGGACGCCTACGCCATTTTTTTTTATTTTTGCTCGGGGTTCCCCTTAAAATTCATTCCAGACCTGAAGAGCCTGGTATGGATTTTGGGGGGACCCATATGCCATTTTTTTTTAAATGTTGGCGCAGGGTTCCCCTAATATCCATACCAGAGCTGAAGGGCCTGGTATAGATTTTGGGGGGGACACCCACGTATTTTTTTTTTTCATTTTAGTGCAGGGTTGCCCTTAATATTCATGGTAATGGACTGGGGGGGGGGGGACCCATGCTGCATTTTTTAATGATGTTTATCTATATTGCCGGGATCTGGCAATACAGTACATTACAGCCACAAGCAATTTTAAATATTTTTTTTTCCTTTAGAAATGTAATTTTGCTGTGGTATTGTTCTAAACACGGGAAAAATTCGCTAATTTACAGGCATACTAAGGACACCCCCCAGGGACTATATTTAAACAAATATTACATTTTTATTGTTGCACTTTAAGCATTATTAAAATCACTACTCCCGAAAAAACTGCAATTTTTAAAACTTTTTTTTTTTGCATTGATACATGTTCCCTGGGCCAGAACCCGGGTCCCCAAACACTTTTTACGGCAATACCTTGCATATAAGCCCTTAAAATGAGCAATTTTGATTTTTCATGTTCGTGTCCCATAGACTTTAACGGGGTTCGCACACATTTTTTGCCTGTTCTGGTGCGAACTGAACTGGGGGGTGTTCGGCTCATCCCTAATGACTATGGCAGGGACATTGGATGATGGCTTCCTTTGACCTTACTGTATAAAGTGCTGTGGAAAAAATTTCAACTTTACACTAGAATATTTTTATAGTAAATGGGCAAAGAAAATATATTAACATGGTTCTAAACATCTGAAATGAAAAATTAACCAAACATATCGTACCATAGGGTGTAAAAGCCTCAGACAGCTGGGGAGAGGATGGGGTGGGCAGTGCTGTCCACGCTACCTCTAGATCCAAAGCAGCCATCAAAACAGCACAAAGTGCTAAATGCACTGGGTCCCTTTGGGAACAGGAAAAAGATTGAATTGATAAAGTGAGACTTCTTCTTAAAAACAATGGCATTGTATTATCCTTGCATTTTTGTTGCTCTTTTACACCAATTTTTCTTGTAAGCTTGATACATGGAACTGTTTTTTCTTGTATTTCTCATTCACCGTAGGGTTTTGTGTCTGAATAATAAATAAAAGAACACAGCACAATTGTCTGCAAAAGATTTTGTGGAGATGCTGTAAAGAGTTCCATATAAAAATAACCTCACCGAACAATACTTTTATCTACCTTAAGTTCATACATTGTAAGAAGTACTGAATGACACAAAAGTGAAAAAGATGAATTAACTTGGAAGCCTTCAAGTGGTCTCTGATATTTTACTCATGATACACGGTGTCCTTAAGGTTAAACTAAATGACAGTTTTATAAAATAGAATGTAGAGCCGCTGTAGAGCCTCAACCATAAGCCGTTCCTTTTGTAACTCTTGGGTGAGGCGACATCAACCCAGAAGGTTGAACATTTCAACATTTCTGCTCTTTTTTTTTTTTTTCGAAATGGCCATAAAATTTGAAATGAAAGAAAACTATTTATAACTCTATATTTATATAGAAGCACAATTTTACATTAGACAGGACAGGTATGGCAGGTTCATTCTTATCTGTCCCTGCCCTGGAGAAGTTAAAAATGTAACAGATTCTACCAATACAGGCATTTAGGTAAGAATTCTTTGACCTTAACAGGATTTACCTGGAAAGTGGAGGACAACTCACACAAACAAGCATTTAAAATCTATGCAAATGCTGTGGGTCATGGGTAATCATTGCTGATTGGAAAGCAATAGCTTTGGCTCAGTAAGGGCATGTCAGACCACTGAAGAGACCACTGAAGAGACCTCTGCAGAGACCTGGAGACTTTTTTTGTAGCTAAATGTCAGGGGGTGGCTGATTTCCAAATAAAGAAGCACCATTGGCGGATAAACCAACAGTTCAAGCTTGACAAGTTATTGTTTTGTTTTTCATTGAGTGGATTTTTTTTTACTTTTAGGCCCTGTTCACACCTGTGAGTGTTTTTCAGCTTGTAAAATGCTCAGCTTTGAAGCTGCAAAACACCCAACAAGCAAAATCCCATTCATTTCAATGGCCCCTGTTCACATATGTCACCTGAAGCAAAACCCCTAGGGGTTTAAAAAAGTACATGAGCTTCTTTTTGGCAGATTACAAGTGTTTTTGGCCCCATATACTTCAATGTAAACGCTTGACGTGAGCAGAAAAACGCTCATAAAATGCTCAAATAGCAGCTCCCCAACCCTAATTTCCTCTACCTATCCTCCCCCTAGTGCTTTCTATTGGCTAAACAAAAATGTTCTGCCTCTAAACAACCCTTCCTGTAAATACCTGCATGGGCACATAGACTTACATTTAAAAGTGTTTAAAGGCATAAAAAAGAATCACCAGATGCCTACCAACAGACACGTTAAAAAATGTCCAGTGAAGCCTTAAAATGATATTTGTTGAGCTGCAATGAACTGCATAGATCATAATAGTTTGATAAAATATTGCATTAAAGCCTTAGTTATGGTAATCCTTCAACAAACCAATAAGTGCATCTGGACCGGCAAGAAAGTGAGGGCTTGGCTTCAGTTTCCCAAAACCAATATGCATATGTCAATAAGATAGGTTTAGAATCCAACAATTTTCTTTCAAAAGTGAACCTTTCATTGTTAATGAAGGATAAATATATCTTAGCCCCCCCCCTCAAGTTCCAAAATAATTTGGTGGAGGTTACAAAGGAATATAAACTACTTCACCTACACTTTGAATGACAAGTGCGTGGTCATACAACACTGTATCCAAATGAAATTGTTATTTTTTTTCCCACAAATAGAGCTTTCTTTTGGTGGTATTTGATCACCTCTGCGGTTTTTATTTTTTGCGCTATAAACAAAAGAAGAGTGACAAGTTTGAAAAAAACACAATATTTTTTACTTTTTGCTATAATAAATATAACAATTTTTTTCCTCAGTTTAGGCCGATATGTATTCTTCTACGTATTTTTGGTAAAAAAAAACTGCAATAAGCATATATTCTTATTTTTTTTTTTTACTAGTAATGCTGGCGATCTGCGATTTTTATTGTGACTGCGATATTGCGGCGGAGACATCGGACACTTTTGACACATTTTTGGTTCCATTCACATTTATACAGCGATCCGTGCTATAAAAAATGCATTGATTACTGTATAAATTTGACTGGCGGGGAAGGGGTTTACACTAGGGGGTGATCGAGGGGTTAATTGTTTCCTAGGGAGTGATTCTAACTGTAGGGGGAGGAGACTCACAAGGGGAGGAGACCAATTGGTATTCCTCTGTACAGAGAACACACCATCGGTCTCCTCTCCCCTGACAGGACGTGGATCTGTGTGTTTACACACACAGATCCACGGTCCTGCTCTGTTACCGGCAATCGCGACTGCCGGGCACGCGCATCAGGTCCCCAGTGACACGGCGGGGGTGCACGAGTGCTGCCGACGGTGCACACATGCCCCCTGGTGGGCCGTCATATGACGCCCTCCCAGAACGAGAGCTGCGCTGCCTGGCCGTCATATGACAGCCGGCGGGCGGCAAGCGGTTAAGCTCTGATTGCATTATGCTATGGAACACTAGGGTTCCTCCAGAGGTTGCATTGGGATTCCTTAGGCAATAACACAATTTCTGCCTCTTAGATAAGTAACTGTGACCATTTTTTTGTTAGCCTATAAGGGGGGTTCCCACTGGCCACAAATGTAGGGAGCATTCTTTCCAGTGACCATCATGCTGAGACTAGAAAGTTATTTTAAAGGTTCCTCATTCTTAAAAATGTTGAGAAATGCTGTGCTAGATTATACATGCCTGTCAGTTACCATTAGGTTAGCATGGCTTGAGTACCCAATTTTTTGTCAGCATGGAGGGGAAGGGATGAAATAATGGGAAGAAGAGTAGAAAAGCAGAAAGAAAGGTAATTAATTATAACTCACGATTTATCAAGCAGAAGATCTTAGAAATCTGAACATGCTCTTAATGTCACTTACTGGAAAGTCATCACTGGTGGCTTTCTGGTAGTGTTCTTGATGCTTGGTTATCACTGTGTGACGGAGAAATCACTCAAGTTATCCCTCCTTCTCCAAATTAGTCTCCTTAAATTGTCATTACTCAATAGCTGTCTGGCTCTGTTTTCACAATGCATTTTAACTGAGCCTTATGTGTCTCATCTGTCGTAATCATACAGCTTTCCCCCCTTTTTCTATTGATGAGGATCCCCAAGTGACCAATGATTTATATGCCAGAGATGTTTTACTAACAGACAGTTGGGCTATCAGTATGATATGAGGTTGACTAGTAATACAGTTATATTACTGCATCTGTCTAACGCTGGCAATTACACACTGTAAAGCAGAATCCTCCACATTCATCCTGAAACGTCTATCAAAGCTGACCTTATCTTGTCTGCTTGAATATTATCAGTAGCATATGCGTCTACCTTTTTACATGATAATGCATCAAGCTGTTCTCTTCAGAAGCGCTACACTTTCAAACGCACTCTATCTAACAAGTCTCTTTAATGGAAAGAGAGAGTGAGAAAAAAAAAATCTGTCTAAAATTATTCTGTGGTTACTTTGTCACACGCGCTGATGTTTTGTGATGTAAGCAGCTGTCCAAAATCCTCTATCTTAAATTATCCCATAATCATAAAAATCGACTATAATCATAAAAGAATATATTTTGGTGTGCCGTTCCGTCATTTGCATACTGGAATGGAGGAGCAGTGCCATTTTAGCTTTATTGATTTCCATTGGGGATCCAGTGTAGATCGAAATTGCTAGCGCATTCTACAATAAAAAGAAGAAACACGTTTTGGTCATTATAATACAGTTATTGGTGTGTTAGACAGAGGCCTGGTTTTTGCAACTGCAAAAGAGCTTAATAAACAAGAGAGAAGGTTTTATAAAGCCAACTGGCAGATGTGGAGCGGAGCTGTAAAACCAATACAAAATGGTGATTTACATGGAGGAGGGGGGATATTGGTCCACTGTGCTCTATAACATGAACTGAATAAGAGTATATATATTTATTTTATTTTTATTTCAGGTACTTGTATAGCACCGTCAATTTACGCAGTGCTTTACAGGCATACCCCACTTTTAAGTACACAATTGTGTTTAGTTACTATTTACTAAAGCTGGAAAGTTAAAAATCAAGCTCACTTCTGCATAGAAACCAATGAGCTTCTAACCCCAGCTTGTTCAATTAAGCTTTGGTAATAAAACCTGGAAGCTCATTGGTTTCTATGCAGAAGTGAGCCTGATTTTGCACTTTCCAGCTTTAGTAAATAAACCCCATTTTGTACTTAAAAGTGGGGTATGCCTGTATACATTTTACATTCACATATAGCCACACAAGACAGAATAAATTCATGCAGAATCCCAGTGCCAGCTTTTTATTTATTTTTTTATCATTATCCTTTTATTCAGTTTCAAAGAAAAATTTACATACAAAACAGAGCCTAATGGGCATACCCAGGCCCAATGCAATACATAAATACATAAACAAACCCGGCACCTTACCTAATAAGGCCTCATGCCCACGGACGCCCCCCCCTTTCCTGACCTGCCGGGCTGCGTGCTCGGATAAGGGTCTGGTATGGATCTGGAGGGGGGGACCTCACGCCAAATTTTTGCGGGGTTCCCTTTTAAGATTCTCAGCACACAAGTCGCACCGCAAGTCGGATCACCTTGATCCGACTTCTGGTGTGACTTATATTCAAATCAATGGGCTTCCATAAGGAACCATTGATTTTGAATAGAGACAGAGAAACGCGGCTAAACGAGCATTGACGCCAATTCCAAACGTGGATAAAATTGCGTTTTTTTAACGCTGCTTTTTTCCTGGCGTCGGTACTAGCTTTACAGCTCGTTTTTTTAAAACGTACATGGGTATGAGGCCTAACAGTCAAAAGGTCTATGCTACCTACTATTTAACTAACATTAATGATTAAATACCTTTATTTTATCTTGTATGGAGACTTGGAGCAATCGCTCAAGACTGCCGCAGGGGTACCCGGTCACTTCATGAGGCCGTGTAGAACCTCACTACACATCCACACATGTGCCAGCCCCCATTTCTAGATGTAGCACATTCTTCTCTACCAAATTCTTCCCTTATTCTTTCTCTTATTTAAAACCAAAGGCACAAAAGTTCAGCCCTTTCCCTTTCCATTGCTCTCTTCCCCCTCATCGCCCATTTCCCCCTGGGCTACATTTTAAATTTTAACATATCATTAAATGTCACTTACCCCAGTTGACCTATGACGCCAGCTTTTTATTTTTACCCACTTCCCACCCAACCCCCGGCATCCCATTAACTGGGCTATTACACCTAGAAGGTGGGAAGGTCTGTCTGATCATGTAACTGATGTGATTGGCTATCACAGTTGTCACATGACTGAGAGCTGCCAGGTCTTCACCATTTTTAGAGACCACTGAAGAGAAAGGAAGGAGAGATGCCTAGTGCCGCACATCCATGGAATCCTATAGTGGTGAGAGTGACAACCTTAGCCTGGGCACCCAGGGCACCCTAATACGTTTTGCTCAGCCCCCTGGAGCTTAGTCATGGGGCCATGACTAAGGTTCGGGGGCGGAGCCAAGCACATTGGGGGCGTGGCCTGTGGGAGCCCAGACTGAAGTTGCCACTCTCACCACTATAGGATTCCATGGATGTGAGGCACTAGGGATATCTCCTTAGTTTCACAGGAGCTGGGACGAGCTCCATCCCTTGCTGACACTCCCACAACGGATGCAGAGTCACTTTTGCTATTTCCAATGCTGACCAAGCCTGAGTGGCACACCAATCTGTCGTGGATTACTAGAGACCAGGATCTGTCTTTGACAACTTAGCCCCAAAACTCTGAAATTTGCTCCAAAACTCTGGAATTCACTTCCAAAGAACATCAGAGAGTCGTCTGCTTTAAACTCATTCAAACCAAATCTAAAAACGTGTTTCTTTAGACAAGCTTTCACCTAATTTTCCCTTTTTTCCTTTGATTTGTCCTGTGTATTTCTTGTGTTTTCTTTGTAAACCACTTTGAGAAGTTACCTTTAAAGGTGCTATATAAAATAACATTTATTATTAGTCACTGAGTTGAGAGTGTGCAGTGAGCGTGTTCCTAGCACAGAAATCTCTGCTGCCCATAGGTGTATATTTGCAGTGTGGGCATTCAAGCCTGCCCTCTTTAGAACTGCACATATGCATTACATGGGCAGCAACAGGTTAAAGTGCCCATTCTGAACAATGCAACAAGTTTTCTTTAAAGCTGACTGCCATACATATATAAAATACATGAGTTATTGCAGCTCTGTATTTATTAGATGCATTTTCGACATAGAGAGAAAAGATTTGACATTATAGAGACAATAGCAAAAAAGGTTAAATGTGCCTAACCTAACTCTATAATGCCGCGTTCACACGAGTGGACTTTTCGACGGACTAGGTCGGACGAAACAAATCCGCCGGAGAATTCGATCATGTGTGGGCTTCATCGCACCTCTGCTGTCGAAAAATCAGATGGACTTTAGATTTAAAACATGTTTCAAATCTTTCCGACAGACTCGAGTCAGGTCAAAAAATCTGTTTGTCTGTATGCTAGTCTGACGAAACCGATGCTAGGGCAGCTATTGCCTACTGGTTTTGAACTTCCTTATTCTAGTCCGGTCGTACGTCATCACGTTTGAGTCCATCGGACTTTGGTGTGCTTGCGTGCAAAGTCAGTTCGTTTGGAAAGTCCGTCGAAACTCCGCCGAAAGTCCGTCGGGAAGACCGTCGGACCTAGTCCGTCGAAGTCCAGTCGCGTGTACTTGCATTAGTCCAAGATTATTCGGCATAGAGAGAAAATATTTGACATGAAGATTCGATAAAGCAGTCGCCGCGAGTGGACATTTATGGTCAAATGCTCCGCCCATGGGCTATAGAAGAATTCTAATGTTGGTTGACTAGTAATAATAATTAATAAATATAATTATTACTAGTGTCATACAGCATTAAAATTCTACTATAGCTTGTAGGCAGAACATTCGTCCGGAAATGTACGATTGCGGCGTCGTACAGTTTAGCTGCTCCGTCGAAACTTCTTAGAACATTCAACAGACACCATAAGCCTTCAATGACAGATTCAACCTTAATTATTTCAGATTTTCGGGCCGAATGCATTTTTTAACGAAACAAAATAAATAAAAACGAATTTCGGTAGTAACTAAATTTTATTTTTCGGACGAAAACAAAATTCCGAAATATTTCAGTGTGCACATGTCTAGTACTCAGCATTGGACTCAGAAACTCAGAATCTGGGGGGGGGGGGGGGGGGGGGGGGGGGATTACCTACTGTAGTAATTTCTAGCTTTCAGGAGGATCCCACAAGTACATGTGACTATGGAAAAATCTCCATATCGTAACTTCAAGGTTTTTTACCTTCGTGCATTCTATGCATGAAGGTAGAAAGCTTTCTGTGTGCAGTGTCCCTCAGCCCCCCCCCTAATTCTCGCCTAAGCTCCCTCTTGATCCAGCAATGTGAACAAGAGCTGAGCTTCTCCAGATTCTCTCATTCATGATTGGCTGAGGCAGTAGTGGGAGCCATTGGCTCCAGCTACTGTCAATCACAGCCAGTGAGCCAATGAGGAGAGAGCAGGGGCAGGACCAAGCTGTGGCTCTATGTGTCTTATGGATGCACTGAGTGGGGCTCGGGAACAAGCAAGCACCAGTGCCCTCAGAGCAAGCAGCTTGCTATTGGGGGCACTGGCTGAAGAAGAGTAGCCAGAAGCATTGGCGGGGGACCCAAAAAGAAGAGGATCTGGGCTGCTCTGTGAAAAACCACTGCACAGAGCAGATACGTATGACATGTTTGTTATTTTTTTAAATTAACCTTTAAGGATAGATAAGAGACATAGCAACATCAAAATCAAGTCTTCTTCAGAAAGAGGAGTGAGGCAAAGGAAAGGAGCAAGGTGACCCCACCCTTGGACATATGGAAGATATGAGAAACTAGTGAATGATTCATGCCACTAGCATCTATTCATAATCAGAACATCTCCAATGGGGACTTTAAAAAACCTGGTAGCTGGTGACCAAAACCTTTCTTATTTTCCAAAGAAGAACACAGCACATTCACCTCTAACCATTTCCATTGCCGTTATTTTGCTAACAATGGTCCGCTTACAAAGATGAGAATGAAAGCCTCCATTCAGTGGCTGCTATTTGAACATTATTTACAATCATTTAATCCACGTTGCGGAGGAATCGTAGATTCTCTTTCTGATTTGTATGGAAAGGTAATTTCAATTTTCCAGACTATTAGCTTTTCTTTTCTTCCTAACTGCCATATTTGTTATCATTCACAACAGAATGATGCTTTCAGCCTTTAGCACAGGGGAAAAAAAAAAAAAAAAAAAAAAGTTTGAAAAATAAAATAACTCTCTGCTGTTTTCTGCTACATCGTTTAACATTAACCAGCTATTTTAAGAGGAATAGAGTTTTACTTGTCAGCTCTCGCATGAATATTTCATACAGAGCGCTTATGTGTGTTTTCTGAGTGTAACAATTTGATATCATTACCTGGTGTAATAATATTGTTAAACACCGGCAGAAAATTTACTCCGTCTTACCAAAAAAAGTGTTACAAGTCAAGAGGAAGTATAAGTTTGATGTCTAAAAGTAGTCTTAAAAATGTGTTTAAAAATTCTGGAAGCCAGAGATGTCCACGCTGCAGTACTCAGCAGAATATAAAATGTAGAAGATTTTGGGGTACGTTGGGGGATTTGTGCAGTTTTGTAGAAGAGTTCCAGCCAAACAGCTCAGGCTAGCCATACAAGAATAAGCTTATCTTATTCAGCCGATGGTTAGATCGTGAGAAATCTTATCCACGCTAAACATCATGGGTGGGGAGATCCAGCTTGAGCTGGATTGTTCCCCCTCCCCAATTCCCTGCGGGTCTGCACTCACACTGGTCTATGACAAAATGTTCTTGGGTACACTTACACCATCACTTGACTGAGCACAGAAGCATGGATCTAGCAGAAGAAAGAAACACTTCCTGCGCTTAAAGTGGGGTTGCAGCCAAAAAAAAAAAAAAAAAGCATGAATGTTCCTATAAAAAAAAAATAAGAAAAAACATTTGGAATTTTTTTTTAACTCGCCTCTAAATGGCTGTTGCTAAGGGGTCCCTCGTAGTCTGCCTCCTTCTATGCCTGGGCTGGTGACATCACTTCCCCTCGGCACAGGAAGGGCTCAGCTCTGCCCCCTACCTCTTGTCAATCATCTGGGACACGTGACAGGTCCCAGATGAGTGCGCGGCAAATCACGGTGCGTGGTGCCGCTCGCACATGCGCAGTGGGTGCCCGGCTGTGAAGTCACAGCCGGCGCCCACAGTTACAATGCTGGCACCGGCTAATGGAGGGGGGGGAAGAGCGGGCCTTCGATTCTCTGCATCGCTGGACCCTGGGACAGGTAAGTGTCCGATTATTAAAAGTCAGCAGCTGCAGTATTTGTGGCTGCTGACTTAATTTTTTGATGTCCCGGCACTAATGGACCTTTATGCCCCGTACACATGGTCGGACATCCCAACCACAAAATCCGTCTGATTTTTTCAGACGGATTTTGCACAAAACTTGTCTTGCATACACACGGTCGCACAAAATTGGTGGAAAATCCGATCGTTCGGAACGGGGTGATGTACAACACGTACAATGGGACTACATAGAGGCCAGTAGCCAATAGCTTTTGTCTCATAATTTTTTCTGAGCATGCGTGGCACTTCGTGCGTCGGAATTCTCTACACACGATCGGAAAAAGTCTGATCGGATTTTGTTGTCGGAAAATTTTAGATCCAGCTCTCAAACCTTTTCCATCAGAAATTCCGACGGAAAAAGTCCGATAGAGCCCACACACAATCGGATTTTCCGACAACATAATCCGATCAGACTTTTTCCGTCTGAATTTCTGACCGTGTGTACAGGGCATTACTCTTCCACAGTGTTTGCAAGACTTTGCAGCCCACTTAGGACTGGGGGAGCCCAAATACAACACCAGCCTTGCACATAATCTAGATAAATCCTTTTATTCAAGTGTTAAAAAGGATGTATACTAACAAACAACAAGAAATATCAAGCTCACCGATATCAACGGTGATCCATATCACCTGATTCCACTGCACACATTTCACTCTAGGGAAGCCACCTTCTGGACATAAATGGCTGACATATTTTAAGGGAGATCCTCTCTTTATCAGAGGGGTTGGCTCTAATGAAGAGGGGATCTCCCTCGAAACATGTCAGCCAGTCCATGAGGTGTCTTCCCTAGACTGAAATTCGTACAATGGATCGGGTGATGATTCACTGTTGAGATCAAAGTTCAATACAAGAAACCTGGCTGCTAAACATGTAGCACATCCAAAGATAATCTATACCCTGAGCCAAAAATTGTGATCAGACTTTACTGGTACAAATGGGACAAACAAGTCGGTGAAAAAATATACAAAAGTTTATTACAAATAAAATCACAAATTAAAAGCAATTTCTACAATCCGGGCTCCGTAGAAGGAGAACCCACAAGAAATCGTAATTACTACTCAATTATTCTATAAGCCCAAAAAAAACATTCCAAGAGATCAAAGGTTGATGCATTTCCCTTTCTTTGCTTCCTCAGGACCTTATATTTCTTGGATGTAGGGGTTAGTAGCCTATCTAGAAAAGTACATGCAAGATCAGTACATCCTATATATGTGCAAACAGTATAAAAGCTGCGGCAGCCAGAAATGGAGCACGCACAATTAGAGCTAACTTAACAAATTAGAGCTAACTTAATTTTACTGTGCCGAGGGATAAAAAGTTCATTTTTGGCCATACTACAGCCTGAATCTACAAACTAAAAGTACCCTGTAGCATGCACAAATAATTTCCTAATACTCACCTACTTTAATGATTGCAAGCATGACCAGTCATTAATTTTATTTGGGGAAAAAAAAAAGCGCTTTCACATAGATTTAGATTTTTCTAATTAAAATTGTCTGTTATTTATTGAATACAACAATCAATTGTAGTTCATTAGCTAATAATGCAGGAAGCAACCCATTAAACACCTCAATGAAGTGACTTGGCAGGGAGAAAGAAAGCAATTAGGTTACATTTGTGGCAAACAAATTTGACACATTCATCAGAGCCAATAAATGTCTGACACCACTGAGAGGATGGAAGAATCTGACTGACAAATCGAGGACATCTGCGGAAGACGCGTTTCACTTAATTTTTTTGTTTTTCTGTGTCACTTTCAATCCAAGAGCAGAAAGTAACTTGTTTTGATGAGAAAAGTCTGCGTAATGAGCATAAATACCAAGCAGGGTGCACCGCACGACACGTTGTATCCAAATTCGAAATATTTCTAATGAAGCTTTCAGTGGAAAAATCTGCAAAATGTGTTCCTAATTGACGACTGAATACATGTTATCTTCCCCCTCTACAAAACACTATGATGAACTTCTAAGCAGCAGGAATTATCTGGAATAGAGGTGGAATTGTCACAAATTGTTGATCAGCTGCGCATAAACTGAACAGCTGCTGGACGTCAATTTATATGATAATCCAACATGTCAAGTTGAATCAGTTCCCGGTTTGATATTTTATACATGTGGCATGGTGATAACATATCTAAGTAGTAAGTTTATATGCCCGAAGAAGGCAACAAGTTCTCCAAAAGCTTGCAATGTAATATTTTTGTATCGCTTGGGGCATACCTCCCAACTTTCTGAGATGAGAAAGATGGACATCTTCTAGCACAAATATGTTTAGGCAACGTATGCAGCCCTACCGTGCTTCCAGTTATTGTAGACCGTTATGAATGTATATGCAAAAATAATTGGTTTTCCTTTATCTTGGCTCTTCAAAATATCAAACAAGGTCAGTAAGACATAGGATGAAGGTTTAGTGCAAAATAAAACATTTAATAGTTAAAAAGTACATATCCATAGATATCTTTACACCAGACCAAAAGGTGGGATAACTGAGGAGGACAGGGGGACTTGGTTCCAAAAGAGGGATAGTCCCCCAGAATGAGAGACAGTTGGGTGGTATGGTTATAATAATTTATAGTGTTTAGCAACCAAAGAGGACTAGAATTAGACACAAAGCATTATTCCATATATTTGTTTATATATATTTTTTAGATTTTTGTGGCCCATCCTAAGCTAAATGCCTCAAATATGTGTTGTCCTGAATCTTCTCTCTTCCGTTCTGCAGAGTGGGTTCTTTTCTAGGTGTCCACGTTGTTGCCTGCTGACATAGACACTTCCCATTGGCTGCCTGGGGACGAGGTTGAGGGTGATATCATGGCTCCTGCTACTGTTAAACACATTCAGTGAGGAGGGAGCAGGGGTGGGGCCGAGACACAATCTGTGTGTCTAAGGCTTCATGTACACATGGCCATCATTTACTGTAGCCCAGTGGCGGTGCGTTCATAGGGGCACACGGGCGCCGCCCCCTCTCTTCAGCCACCCCCTCTATCACCAATAAATAGATTCATGCATTGCATGAATCTATCCATGGCCGCCTCTGCCACCCACTGTTCAGGCACCCAGCCCCTTTTTGGGCATCGGATGCCTGAATTACAGTGGCGGGGCAGGGTGTTTTTGAAGCACCTGATTAGAGGATCTAATAGGCATCAAAAAAGGTAAACAGTGAGCGCCATTCTTGGCTCTCGCAGTTTACCCAGCTGTGTTAGAAAAGCAAATTAATATTTATTTTCCTAACACTGAACCGCCTTTCCACCAATCAGGTGCTCGGGTCTGTTACCCGTCACCTGATTGGCTAAAACAGGCGCTGTGGATTGGATCAGGTGTCCAATCATAGGAGAGGACGGAAGGAGAGGACGGGAGAAGACATCAAGAACATGGAGGACACCGCCCGCCGCCATCACCCACTGCCCCACCGAGACAGGGTAAGTGCCGGGCAGAGGCGGGCGAGGGGCACAGTGGCAGCATTCGATGGGCACAGTGGGTGCTTTTCATGACACAGTGGCAGCATTTTAGTTTAGGAGCTTTCGCAAAAAAAACGCCAAAAGCTCCTAAACTAAATTAATGGACATACAGAGTCTGCTTGGGAGTGAGCACGCATGAGTGCCTCTATTGCAAGCTGCTTTGGGGACATTCGGCAAGGAGAAGGAGCCTGAAGCACCGCTGGGGGACTTGAGAAGAGGAGGATCGGGGCTGTTCTGTGCAAAAAACATTGCATATAGTAGGTAAGTATAACATGTTTGTGATTTAATAAAAAAATCACTTTAATGAGTTGCATAAGAAAATAAAACACTTAGCAGAAATGGAGTCTTCTGGATAAGCCAAGGCACCCTCAATGGCTTATTTCATCACTGAGCAGGTTTACACTATTCACTAGAATAGTCCTGATAAAAAAATATTTGAATATTTCCCCTATAATGTATATAAAGCTGGCCATACATGTAAAGATCTCTGGGCTGAAGTAGAATAATCAATAGATTCCCCCATCCACACCAAAAAGCATGGATGTAGGAATCTCCCACTGCTGGCTATTGTGTTCTAACAGCTCACACCCACAGCTGTCAGAATACCCAACCAGTGACTGCAGATTACCACCAGATTCCTTGCTTGTGATTGGGGATACTTGGCAATGTGAGATTCACTAAGTTCTGTGGAACTTTCCCTTGCCAGGTTCAACTTCCCTCGTAGAGTGAACAGCCTATTTGCCTTTAATAAATCAACCCCAAAAAACCCCAATCTATCGAAACCAGATGATCAGCTTCACATCCAGGAGTAGAGTACTTTTTTTAGGGAGTACAGTAGTGTTCAAGCCATGTCTTTTTTCCCTGAATAGTGAGTTTAAAAGGCATCTACTCTGGTCCTTATCTAAAACAGTTTCAATAGAGTCCCAAAAAAAAGTATCTTCCAAATTTTAATTTTTTTTACCATTTAAGCCTAACAAAAGCTGTCACTGAAGTACTGTCAGTTGTCCAAGACAATTTTTTATAGAAACTTTCACATTAAAGCTCAGCACTTTTCTTTGCTAACCTTATAACTTCAACTGTTCATTTTGTGATAATAGCCTTTATTTTGAGAAGTTACATACTTATATTTCTTTTCTTTTTATTTTTTTTTTTGCCATTCCAGTTAAGAACTATAATCGATCTCCAAGACAAAGCAGAGATCTTTTGTTCTTTCTGAGTTTTTTTTTGTTATCCTTTAATAGAACTAGATGACCATAGGTGGTCTAAAGTGTCTTTTTTGGCATTTCAGACCGATAATTGTAAGCGTCAAGTTGGTTATGACAAGTCACCTCTTTGTTACTCTTTGATATCGCTTTCCTTTGAGAGTTTCTGCAATTACAGCACATTTTTCCTCATTGCCTTTGTTGATTTACTGACCCTGTGCAAAAGACTCTTGATTTCGGGGACTCTTGTATCAAATGTATATAACTACATTGTCCTACTTGTTCTTTTAGAAGAATGCTTTTTTAGCCTTTTTGGCTTGTAGACAACAATGTCTCAATGGACTGGAGCCCACTATACAGAACTTCATAACCAGAGATATGAAAAGACAGCTATCTATTCATCCTATCCAGAGTAGCATATTCTACATTAAGAAATACT